>CM035289.1:51597421-51823342 GCA_020226075.1 Hydropotes inermis
AGCGCAGCCTTATTCTAGAGTTCCTAGCGACATGAGGCTTCACAACCACAGCGTCAGGTCAGGACAGGACACCCCAGTGGTGTAACCACATTAGATCATCTGTCCAATGATTAAAGTCCTAAGTGATCTGAGTTCAGAACAGAGCCATCCAAGTGATTTCCATCTACGCTGGATTTCTCCCAGTATGAAAGGACATGAGAAATAAGGCCTACTTACAAAAGTGCCTTAAAATAATTAATGATATAATTTTAGTGTAATTCATTATTACTCTGCCCAAGAAAAGGGTTTGTTAGGGTGACAGAGCCCCATAATTTCAAAAAACTTAAAAGTTTTATAATCAGAGGTTGCACTCCTCTCCCTTAAAAAATGTTTTTTGATATTTAATCCAATTCTTCTAGCCATGGCATTCCTTGAGTCAGTTCAGTCGCTCAGTCATTTCAGCCCCATGGACTGCAGCACACCAGGTGCTCCTGTCCATCACCAACTCCCAGAACGTGTGCAGACTTATGTCCATCGAGTCAATGATGCCATCCAACCATCTCATCTTCTGTCGTCCCCTTCTCCTCCTGCCCTCAATCTTTCCCAGCATCAGGGTCTTTTCAAAGGAGTCAACTCTTCGCATCGGGTGGCCAAAGGATTGGAGCTTCGGCTTCAGTGTCAGTCCTTCTAGTGAATACTCAGGGTTGACTTTCTTTAGGATGGACTGATTTGATCCCCTTGCAGTCCAAGGGACTCTCAAGAGTCTTCTCCAACATCACAGTTCAAAACCATCTATTCTTTGGTGCTCAGCTTTCTTTATGGTCCAACTTTGACATCCATACATGACCACTGGAAAAACCATAGCCTTGACTAGATGGACCTTTGTTGGCAAAGTAATGTATCTGCTTTTTAATATGCTATCTAGGTTGGTCATAACTTTTCTTCCAAGGAGCAAGCGTCTTAATCTCATGGCTGCAGTCTACTCTGTTCTATCATCCAGTGTGTGTGCTCAGTCACTACAGTTATGTCCAACTCTTTGCGACCCTATGGACTGTCCTCTGTCCAGGGGGATTCTCCAGGCAAGAATACTGGAATGGGTTACCATGCCCTTCTCCAGGGGATCTCCTTGACCCAGGGATTGAACCCACATTTCCTGAGTCTCCTGCATTGCAGGTGGATTGTTTACCCATTGAGCCAACTGGGAAGCCCCTCTATATCATCTAGATCATCCAGATGAGCTCCGAACTCAAAATATGCACTAACTCGATTCCTATAAGCAGGAGCATGGACAATTTCACATGAAGCATCACTAGCAATTAGCCTTGTACCATTTTCTTTTTTCATCAAGCCACTGCACGGCTTGCAGAATCTTAGTTCCCTCACCAAGGATTGAACCTGGGCCCCGGCAGTTAGAGCATTAGTCCTAACCACTGGACTGTGAGGAAATTCCCCTTTTATCAAAATCACTGCAGATGGTGACTGCAGCCATGAAATTAAAAGACACTTACTCCTTGGAAGGAAAGTTACGAGAAACCTAGACAGCATATTAAAAAGCAGAGACATTACTTCGTCAACAAAGGTCCGTCTAGTCAAGGCTATGGTTTTTCCAGTGGTCACATATGGATGTGAGAGTTGAACTATAAAGAGGGCTGAGTGCCAAAGAATTGATGGATTTGAACTGTGGTGTTGGAGAAGACTCTTGAGAGTCCCTTGGACTGCAAGGAGATCCAACCAGTCCATCCTAAAGAGATCAGTCCTGGGTGTGAAGCTGAAACTCCAATACTTTGGCCACCTCATGTGAAGAACTGACTCATTGGAAAAGACCCTGATGCTGGGAAAGATTGGGGGCAGGAGGAGAAGGGGATGACAGAGGGTGAGATGGCTGGATGGCATCACTGACTTGATGGGCATGAGTTTGAGTAAACTCCGGGAGTTGGTGATGGACAGGGAGGCCTGGCGTGCTGCAATTCATGGGGTCGCAAAGAGTCGGACACAACTGACCGACTGAACTGAACTGAATAAATGAATCCTTTGACCTTCCAACCCTTATCACAACACAAGAATGTTTAGGAATAATCTTCTCATCCCATTCCCTACTGGATCACATAGTTTACTTCTACCCTACCAGAATCTAACTGTGCCCTTTTGGATCTCACAGAAGGAGAAATAGAACTCATATCTGACTTCAACATGGAATATGCAGCAGGCCCATTCGCCATATTTTTCCCAGAAGAATACACCACTATTATCATCATATCTTTCAGTTCAGTTCAGTCACTCAGTTGTGTCTGACTCTTTGTGACCCCATGAATTGTAGCACGCCAGGCCTCCCTGTCCATCACCAACTCCTGGAGTTTACTCAAACTCATGCCCATCAAGTCAGTGATGCCATCCAGCCATCTCATCCTCTGTCATCCCCTTCTCCTCCTGCCCCCAATCCCTCCCAGCATCAGGGTCTTTTCAAATGAGTCAACTCTTCACATGAGGTGGCCAAAGTATTGGAGTTTCAGTGTCAGCATCAGTCCTTCCAATGAACACCCAGGTCTGATCTCCTTTAGGATGGACTGGTTGCAACTCCTTGCAGTCCAAGGGACTCTCAAGAGTCTCCTCCAGCACCACAGTTCAAAAGCATCAATTCTTCAGTGCTCGGCTTTCTTCACAGTCCAACTCTCACATCCATACATGACCACTGGAAAAACCATAGCCTTGACCAGACAGACCTCTGTTGGCAAAGTAGTGTCTCTGCTTTTTAATACGCTATCTAGGTTGGTCATAACTTTTCTTCCAAGGAGTAAGCATCTTTTAATTTCATGGCTGAAATCACCATCTGCAGTGATTTTGGAGCCCCCAAAAATAAAGTCTGACACTGTTTCCTCTGTCTCCCCATCTATTTCCCATGAAGTGATGGGACCAGATCTTAGTTTTCTGAATGTTGAGCTTTAAGCCAACTTTTTCATTCTCCTCTTTCACTTTCATCAAAAGGCTTTTTAGTTCATCTTCACTTTCTGCCATAAGGGTGGTGTCATCTGCATATCTTAGGTTATTGATGTTTCTCCCTCCAATGTTGATTCACGTATTGCTGAAGCCTGGCTTGGAGAATTTTGAGCATTACTTTACTAGTGTGTGAAATGAGTGCAACTGTGCGGTAGTTTGAGCATTCCTTTGGATTGCCTTTCTTAGGGATTAGAATGAAAACTGACCTTTTCCAGTCCTGTGGCCACTCCAATCCTATTCCTAGGAGCATTCCATGGTCTCCACACACTAGAACTATATATAACTAACTTAATTATCAAAACACTCTTACTAGAGACTTCCCAGGTTGTGTAGGGTTAAGATTCCACGCTTCCACTGCAGGGGACTCGTGTTCTTTCAATCCCCAGTTGGGGAATTAAGATCCCACTTGCCTTGAGGCATGGCAAAATAAAAACAAAAAAACCCATCTCTAACAATTTTCTTCATATGAATGTGAGCCTCCTACCCACCATTCCAGTATGATCACTCACACCTCTACTCTGAAAGAATTTCAGATGGGGCCACTAGCCTCGTCTATGTGACACACCTCACTACTTACAAGACGCTGTCAAACATACCCCCCCCAAACATAAAGAACTTTGATAGAGTGACAGAAGTTTACATCTTATTTCTAGAATTGTTGGAACTGGACTGACCCTTGGGGCTTCCCTGGTGGCGCAGATGGTAAAGCGTCTGCCTGCCATGCAGGAGACCTGGGTTTGATCCCTGGGTGGAGAAGATCCCGTGGAGGAGGGCATGGCAACCCACTCCAGTATTCTTGCCTGGAGAATTCCCATGGACAGAGGAGCCTGGTGGGCTACAGTCCATGGGGTCACAAAGAGCTGACACAACTGAGCAACTAACACTTTCATATCCTTTTCACTTAAGAATGCAAAACTCTTGGTACTGGCACATTATACTACATTGCATAGTAAGGTCAGGTAAATAAGCTATTAGGCCCATACAGACTCTGAAAATGATGGTTAATAGCCTTCCTGTACTAAGAAACCCCATTTTGTGTCAGCTATTATTTCAGGCACCTTAATTGTAACAACTTGTAACAACTAGCCCACACTGATTACTTGCCTCGGATTTAACACAAGCATACTAGGTATCCTCCCCATCCTAACAATAACTTTAACCCATGAGCTATAGAAGAAGCCACTACATACTTCTTAACACAAGCCACTGCATCAATATTACTCACAATTTAAGCCATCATTATTTAATTTTTTTTTTTTTTTGGCTGCATCTCAGGACGTGCAGGATCTGTTTCCTGATAGGGATTGAACCTGAGCCCCCTGCAGTGGAAGCATGGAATCTCGAGCACTGGACCACCTGAGAAGTCCCTCGCCATCATCATCAATCTCCTGTACACCAGGCAATGAACCATCACGGAAATCCTTAATCCAACACATCATCAGTCATACAGTGGCCTAGTCATCAGAGGACGAGTCTCCCCATTCCACATTTGAGTAGCTCAAGTCACAGGAGGCATTTCACTAACAGCAGGCTTAATCCTAATAATGTGACAAAAAATTGCCCCCACCTGTTAAGGTCATACCAAATTTCACTCTCCATTAACCTAATGTTAGTACTACCTATATCCACACTCATTGGAGAAGGAAATGGCAGCCCACTCCAGTATTCCTGCCTGGAGAATCCCAGGGACAGGGGAGCCTGGTGGGCTGCCGTCTATGGGGTCGCACAGAGTCAGACACGACTGAAGCGACTTAGCAGCAGCAGCAACAGCATATCCATACTCCCCATTATAATTGGGGGATAAGGAGACTAAATCAAACAAAAAAATTGTAGCTTATCCATCAACTGCCCCTACAGGACAAGTAACAACTAGAACAATCCTAAACCCACCCATTTATATAATAACACTCACAACATTTATGTTATTCATTCACAGTTCAACCAATACTATGTTGGCATGATCATATATTATACATGAAACAAAATACCCATTTCACTTATTCTCACTATTATCAATAGGAGGCCTCGCACCACTATGAGGATTTACACCCAAATGAATAATTATTCAAGCAACTTCTCTGGCTGTCCTGTGGTTAAGACTCTGTGCTTCCACTGCAGGGGGCAGGCGTCTGATCCCTGGTTAGGGAACTAAGATCCTGCATGCACCATGGCCAAAAAATAAAAGCATTAAGTCAAGAAATGACAAGAGTATTTTACGTATACTAATAATTACTACATCATTGCATGTGTTAGTCATTCAGTCATGTCCAGTTCTTTGCGACCCCATGGACTGCAGCTCGCCAGGCTCCTCTGACCATGGGATTCTCCAGGGAAGAATACTGGAGTGGGTTGCCATTTCCTCCTCCAGGAGATCTTCCCCACCCAGGAATGGAACCAGGGTCTCCTGTATTGCAGGCAGATTCTTTACTGTCTGAGCCACCAGGGGAGCCCATACAACTTCCACACGCTATGTCATGAAGCATGTTCCCCTCCATAAACAATAACTGGAACATACAAAGCAAATGACTTTCCTCCCAATGTTAACTGTAATCGTCACATAAATTCTACCCCTCATGCCAATCTTACTATGACCAAGAGCCTTCAAAGCCCTCAGCGAGTAGAGTGTATTTAATTCTTGTTCCTGGACCAGGGATTGAACCCATGTCCCACGCATTGGCAGGCAGAGACTTATCCACTCGACTCCCAGGGAAGTCCCCTTCTGTTTATTAACTGGTGCTTGGGCTGGAACAGCAGGTTCTCCCTGAAGCCAACTAATTCATGCCGAATTAGGTCACCCTGGAGCATGGCTCTGAGATACCCAAATCCACAAAGCAGCAGAGGCAGCCCATGCCTTCATCAATCTTTTTCTTCACAGTTATACCTGTCATAACTGGAGGGTTTGGAAGCTGACTAGTCTCAGTGTTAACCGGAGCACCCACTACAGCTTCACCCATATTAACAACGGAAGCTTCAGATTCCTCCCATCCTCTTTCTCACTCTCACCTGCATCCGTGGTGCAAACTGGCACTGTGACAGGCTGAACCATCTAACGGCCATCCCCAGGAAACAGCTCATGGAAGAGCTTCCGTCGACCTTATGGTTTTGTTCCCTACATTTAGTAGGTGTTTCTTCAATCCCAGGAGCTATTAATTTCCTTAGTGCCATCATTAACATAAAGCCAACTGCTCCATCTCAATACCAGACACCATTATTTGTATGATCTGTATTGATAACAGTTGTATTACTAGTATCATTCCTACCAGTATCACCAGCCAAAATGACTCTGTTCTTCACAGACCAAAATGTAAACACAACGTTTTTTGACCCTGCAGGAGAAGGAGATCCAATTCTACGCCAACACTTACTCTGATTCTTTGGTCACCCTGAAGTTTATATATCCTGATTTTACCTGGATGTGTGGAATAATCTTGCACATTGCAACTTCTTACTCCAATAAATAAATAAATAAAAAGAACCTTTAGGATAGGTGGGCCATGATATCCATCAACTTTCAGGATTTATCCTGTGAACCCGTCATATATTTACAGTAGGTAAAGATGTTGATACATGAGTATACTTCCCATCAGCTGCTGTAATTATTACTATTCCTATAGGAGTAAAAGTATTTCACTGATTAGTAACTCTTAATAGAGGTAACACTATATGAACAATGTAAAGAAATATAGGAAAACAACAGAACGGGGAAGACTAGAGATCTCTTCGAGAAAATCAGAGATACCAAGGGAACATTTCATGCAAAGATGGGCACAATAAAGGACAGAAATGGAATGGACCTAACAGAAGCCGAAGACATTAAGAAGTGGCAATAATACACAGAAGGACTGTTTTTGTGTTTTTTTTTTTTTTAAAAAGGTCTTAATGACTTGGATAACCACAATAGTATGGTCACTCACCTAGAGCCAGACATCCTGGACTGCAAAGTCAAGTGGGCCTCAGGAAGCTTTACTACAAAGTTAGTGGAGGTGATGGAATTCCTAAAAGATGATGCTGTGAAAGTGCTGCACTCAATATGCCAGCAAATTGGGAAAATTCAGCAGTGACCACAAGGCTAGAAAAGGTCAGTTTTCATTCCAATCCCAAAGAAAGGCAATGCCAAAGAATGTTCAAACTACCACACAATTGCACTTCTCTCACATCAGCAAAGTAATGCTCAAAATTCTCAAGTCAGGCTTCAACACTATGTAAACCGTGAATTTCCAGATGTTCAAGTTGGATTTAGAAAAGGCAGAGGAACCAGAGAACAAATTGCTAACATATGTTGGATCATAGAAAAAACAAGGTAAATCCAAAAAAACTATTTCTGCTTCATTGACTATGCTAAAGCCTCTGACTGTGTGGATCAGAACAAACTCTTTAAATTCTTAAAGAGATGGGAATACCAGACCACCTTATCAGCCTCCTGAGAAATCTGTATGCAGGTCAAGAAGCAACAGTTAGAACCAGACATGGAACAATAGACTGATTCAAAATTGGGGAAAAAATATATCAAGGCTGTATATTGTCACTCTGCTTATTTAACATACGTAGAGTACATCATGCGATATGCCAGGCTGGATGAATCACAAGTGGAAATCAAGATTACTGGGAGAAATACCAACCTTAGATATGCATATGACACCACCCTAATGGCAGAACGTGAAGAGGAACTAAAGAGCCTCTTGATGAAGGTGAAAGAGAAGAGTGAAAAAGCTGGCTTAAAACTCAACATTCACAAAACTAAGATCGTGGCATCTGGTCCTGTCACTTCATGGCAAATAGATGGGGAAAAGTGGAAACAGTGACAGATTTCATTTTCTTGGGCTCCAAAATCACTATGGACAGTGACTGCAGCCACGAAATTAAAAGACGCTTGTCCCTTGGAAGAAAAGCTATGACAAATCAAGACAGTGTATTAAAAAGCAGAGACATCACTTTTTGACAAAGGTCCGTCTAGTCAAAGCTATGGTTTTTCTAGTATCTTGTATGGATGTGAGAGTTGGACTATAAAGAATGCTGAGTACCAAAGAATTGATGCTTTTGAACTGTGGTGTTGGAGAAGACTCTTGAGAGTTCCTTGGACTGCAAGGAGATCAAATCAGTCAATTCTAAAGGAATTCAGTCTTGAATATTCATTGGAAGGACTGATGCTGAAGCTCCAATACTTTGGCCACATGCTGCGAAGAGCCAACTCATTGGGAAAGATCCTGATGCTGGGAAAGATTGAGTGCAGGAGAAGGGGATGACAGAGGATGAGTTGGTTGGATGGTGTCACTGACTCAATGGACATGAGTTTGAACAAACTCTGGGAGACAGTGAAGGACAGGGAAGCTTGGCATGCTGCAGCCCATGGGGTCACAAAGAGGCAGACACAGTTTACTGACTGAACAACCAACAACAACAACAGAGGTAACAAACATCAAATGAACCTCTGCTATATTATGAGACCTAGGGATTTTCCTTCTGACAGCAGTTTAACATGACTTATTAGAACCAACTCATCCCTAGTTGTTGTCCTTCTCGACCCACACTGGGCAGCTGCACTTTTCCACTGTGTATGGTCAGCAAGAGTGCCCTTCACCAGGACAGGAGGCTTTGTGCACTGATTCCTGCTTGTCTCAGGTTATATACTCCATTCAGCAGGAGCAAAACTCCATCTGTATTTGCCAAGATAACCTTCTTTCAGAGGAGGTGTGAAGGAAAGGGAACTCTCCTACACTGCTGGTGGGAACGTACGCTGGTGCAGCCACTGTGGAGAACAGCATGGAGGTTCCTCATAAAGCCAGAGCTGCCATATGATCCAGCAATCCCACTCCTGGGCATGTACCCAGAGAAAACTCTTTTAATTCAAAAAGGAAATGCACCCCTATGTTCATTAGCAGCACAATTCACAAAAGCCAAGACATGGAAACAATCTAAATGTCTGTCAACAGATGAACGGATAAAGAAGATGTGGTACATATATATAATGGAATATTACTCAGCCACAAAAAGGAATGAAATAATGACATTTGCAGCAACATGAGTACAATTAGAGATCATCAAACTAAGTGAAGTAAGTCAGAAAGAAAAAGACAAATATCATAGGCTATCATTTCTGTGTGGAACCTAAAATAATAATGGCACAATAATGGCACAATAAACCTATCTATGAAACAGAAATCACATAGAGAACAGACTGGTGGTTGCCAAGGAGGCTAGGGGAGGGATGGATTGGGAGTTTGGGATTAGTAGATGCAAACTAGGATGGATGAACAAAGTCATACTGCATAGCACAGGGAACTATATTCAATATCCTAGGATAAACCATAATAGGAAAGAATATCTTTTTAAAAAAGAATATCTCTATGTGTATTACTGAGTCACCGTGCTGCACATCAGAGACTGGCACAATATTGTCAATCAACTATACCTCAATCTAGATAGGGGCCGCACTGGTAAAGAATCCGCCTGCTAGTGCAGAAGATGCAGGTTCGAGTCCTGTGTTGAGAAGATCCCCTGGAGTGGGGCATGGCAACCCACTCCAGTATTCCCACCTGGAGAATCCCATGGACAGAGGATCCTGGCGGGTTACAGTCTATACAGTTGCAGAGTTGGACACCACTTAGCAGGCATGCGTGCACTACTGGGAGGGCACACCCAGTTGTTTTTTTAATCAGGGAGAGGTGGGGTGGAAAAAAGGAGTGAAAAGAACATGATGGAGCCCAACTGTAGGTCCCAGACCTCTGTCATCGACCTAAAAAGCCTGTGTTCTGGGGCCAGGATGTTGCTAGGTTGGAATGAGGTGTGGGGCGTGCACTCTTGATGCTTCCGGATATTCTCAGAGACATGGAAAAGACACCTCAATAGTTCTTGGTCAAGTCTCTTTCAAATTTAAGTTGGTGTTTTCGCAGACTGGAATTTGACTTCTTCAACAATCAATCCTTCCTAAAAATTAAGACACTATAATCCTTGTAATTGGTTTAACAATGTGTGTTTTGGCTGGGTAAGCTTGCACGCCAACTGCCCTTGACCTTCCCCTACCCTCGATTTCTCCTTTCAGCATAGCTTCATACTTCACCATCACTAAAGAGTATTTTCCATGAAAGTCGCATGCACATGGCCCTTCACGTGCTTGCCTCTCTTGTCCCCAAGTGCCCTCCAAGTAAGCTTTATTGATTGTTCTTTGCTGAATAAACAGCAAACAGCCCAAAGTTTAGTAGGCCGATTGTGCTGCTAAGAGGCTGATACATGGTTTATTAAATCAACACAATTTCTTCAACAAATCCTCACTCACAATGGACAAAGGCTAACACCAAAGCAAAACTCCTCACGCTCCAATAGATTTACCAAAATGATGTTGGACTACTTTCAGACTTAAGATTTTTATTCACTGTTGCTGCTGCTGCTGCTAAGTCGCTTCAGTCGTGTCCGACTCTGTGCGACCCCATAGACTGCAGCCCACCAGGCTCCCCCATCCCTGGGATTCTCCAGGCAAGAACACTGGAGTGGGTTGCCATTTCTTTCTCCAATGCATGGAAGTGAAAAGTGAAAGTGAAGTCGCTCAGTCGTGTCCAACTCTTCGCCACTCCGTGGACTAATCTACCAGGCTCCTCCGTCCATGGGATCTTCCAGGCAAGAGTACTGGAGTGGGTTGCCATTTCCTTCTCCATTTTATTCACTGCTTAACTGAACAATATTAAACCAAAATATATAATATATATGACACATACACTGATCATTTGGAGTATTTACATTCTCTTGCGGGAAAAATAGGCTGTCCTGTCTCTAAAAAGATTTTCCCTCTGCATTTTCAGCTCTTGAACAGGCCACTGATTTTGGCAGAATAATAGGAATAAAAACTGCCTGGGCATTAAGACCTGGCTTTTCTCAGAATGTGACCGTCGGCAAGTCACTTCACCTCTCTGGGCCTCAGTTTCCATCTTGCCCATTAATGAGGCTGTTATCATCCATGCTTGGCTCCTCCGTGTAAGGATCAACAGAGGTGAAGGAGCAGTGGGACACATAAAGCACTTTGTGCATTGTAACATTATAACTGTCCCAGTTCGCTGACCTCTTCTTTGGCTCTTTTCATCTTAAAATTCTATCCCTTAGAAGGTCCTATCTGCTCACAGTGGATCAATATAAATATTCAGCCCACTGTTTTTGCCTAGAGTTAGCCAGAAAGTGCAAAAAGAAGTGACAGGAGCAGATAATTATGTTTGATCACAATCAAATTCAGGACACAGTTTTGACATATTTATAATCCTTTTTCACTGCTTTCATTTGTTGAAATCAAACAGACTTCAAATCTTGGCATGGGATATGAATAAGAAAATGTATAAGTAAACTGTATTGAGTGCCTGCCTGCTGTCTAGCATGCTGTTAAGAGACGTTTCTATACAATATTTCACTGAATTCTTACAGCAGTCCTATGTGTGTGTGTGTGTGTATATGTGTTATGTCGCTTCAGTCGTGCCCAACTCTTTGCAACCCCTATGGACTGTAGCCCACTAGGCTCCTCTGTCCATGGGATTCTCTAGGTAAGAATCCTGGAGTGGGTTGCCATGCACTCCTCCAGGGGATCTTCCAAACCCAGGGATTGAACCCACACCTGTTAGGTCTCCTGCACTGGCAGGCAGGTTTGTTACCACTAGTGCCACCTGGGAAGCCCAGCAACCCGATGAGGTAGTTTTTGTTTTTTTAGACCCCACTCTTGCTTGCTTCCCCCCACATTATGATACATACAAGTACCTACCACACCATAATAGCTGAGTCAATTTAGAACACATTTGCATCCCTTTTTACTAGTTCATGTTGCCTCACAAACAGTAAAATTCATCAGAAATAAGACAAACAGAAAGTTATAAATTCTTTTTATTATTTGTCATTTATTTCTATTAAAAATAACTATACTTCAATTTAAGAGCTAATGCCTATCCTTCTGAAACTCTTACAAAAAATTTCAAGGGAAGAAACACTTTAAAACTCATTCCACGAGGTAAACATCACCTGATATCAAAACCAGACAGAAACATCACAAAAAAAGAAAATATAGGCCAGCATCACTGATGAATATAGATGGAAAAATCTTCAATGAAAGTCTAGCAAGCAGAAATCAACAACGCCTTAAAAAGATCATATAGCATGACCAAGCTGAGTTTATCCCAGGATTTATCCCAAGTGTATCTTCAGTATATGCATATCAATCAATGTGATACACCATATTAACAAAATGAAAGGTTAAAAGCCATATGCTAATCTCACTAGATGCAGAAAAACCTGACAAAATTTAGCACCGATTTATGATTAAAAACTCTACAAAAAATGGGCACAGAAGCAACCTACCCCAACATAATAAAGGCCATATATAATGAACCCACAGCAAACATGATTCTCAATGGTGAAAAACTGAAAGCATTCCCTCTAAGATCAGAAACAAGACAAGGGTGCCCACTCTTGCCGCTACTATTCAACACAGTTTTGGAAGTCCTAGCTATAGCAATCAGAGAAGAAAAAAAATAAATAAATCCAGATTGGAAAATAAGTAAAACTCACTGTTTGCAGATGTGATACTATACATAGAAAACCCTAAAGATACTAGCAGAAAACTCCTAGAGCAATCAGTGAATTGGGTAAAGTTGCAGGATACAAAATCAACACACAGAAAACAAAAAATCAGAAAGAAAAAATAAGCAATAAATCCCATTTACCACTGCAACAAAAATAACACACCTAGGAATAAACCTACCTAAGGAAACAAAAGAGCTGTTTACAGAAAACTATGACACTGATGAAAGAAATCAAAGACATAAACAGATGGAGAGATATTCCATGTTTTGGGGTTGGAAGAATCAATACTGTGAAAATGACTGAACCACCAAATGCAATCTACAGATTTAATGTGATCCCTATCAAATTACCAAAGGCATTCTTCACAGAACTAGAGCAAAAATTTTCACAATTTGTTCAGTTCAGTCACTCAGTCATGGCCAACTCTTTGCAACCCCATGGACTGCAGTACCCCAGGTTTCCCTGTCCATCACCAACTCCCAGAGCTTGCTCAAACTCATGTCCATCGAGTCATTGATGCCATCCAACCATCTCATCCTTTGTCGTCCCCTTCTCCTCCTGCCTTCAATCTTTCCCAGCATCAGGGTCTTTTCCAATGAGTCAGCTCTTTGCATCAGGTGGCCAAAGTATTGGAGTTTCAGCTTCAGCATCAGTTCTTCCAATGAATATTCAGGACTGATCTCCTTTAGGATGGACTGACTGGATCTCCTTGCAGTCCAAGAGACTCTCAAGGGTCTTCTCCAACACCACAGTTCAAAAGCATCAATTCTTCAGCATTCAGTTTTCCTTATGGTCCAACTCTCACATCCAAACATGACTACTGGAAAAATCATAGCTTTGCTTAGATAGACCTTCTATCTTACAAATAGCTGTGAAAAGAAGAGAGGCAAAAGGCAAAAAGGGAGAAGGAAAGATATGCCCACTTGAATGAAGAGTTCCAAAGAATAGCAAGGAGAGATAAGAAAGCCTTCCTCAGTGATCAATGCAAAGAAACAGAGGAAAACAACAGAATGGGAAAGACTAGGGATCTCCTCAAGAAAATTGGAGATACAAAGGGAACATTTCATGCAAAGATGGGCACAATAAAGGACAGAAATGGTATGAACCTAACAGAGGCAAAAGATATTAAGAAGATGTGGCAAGAATACACAGAAGAACTACACAAAAAAGATCTTTACACCCCAGATAATCATGATGGTATGATTACTCACCTAGAGCCAGACATCCTGGACTGTGAAGTCAAGTGGGCCTAAGGAAGCATCACTATGAACAAAGCTAGTGAAGGTGATGGAATTCCAGTTGAGCTATTTCAAATCCTAAAAGATGATGCTGTGAAAGTGCTGTACTCAATATGCCAGCAAATTTGGAAAACTCAGCAGTGGCCACAGGACTGGAGAAGATCAGTTTTCATTCCAATCCCAAAGAAAGGCAATGCCAAAGAATGCTCAAGCTACCTCACAATTGTACTCATCTCACATGCTAGCAAAGTAATGCTCAAAATTCTCCAGGCCAGGCTTCAACAGTATGTGAACTATGAACTTCCAGATGTTTAAGGTGGATTTAGAAAAGCCAGAGGAACCAGAGATCAAGTTGCCAACATCCGCTGGATCATTGAAAAAGTGAGAGAGTTCCAGAAAAACATCTATTTCAGCTTTATTGACTATGCTAAAGTCTTTGACTGTGTGGCTCACAACAAACTCTGGAAAATTCTTAAAGAGATGAGAATACCAGACCACCTGAACTGCCTCCTTAAACGTCTGTATTCAGGCAAGGAAGCAACAGGTAGAACTGGACATGGAACAACAGACTGGTTCCAAATCAGGAAAGGAGCATGTCAAGGCTGTATATTGTCACCCTGCTTATTTAACTTATATGCAGAGTACATCATGAGAAATGCTGGGCTGGAGGAAGCACAAACTGGAATCAAGATTGCTGGGAGAAATATCAATAACCTCAGATATGCAGATGATACCACCCTTATGGCAGAAAGTGAAGAAGAACTAAAGAGCCTCTTGATGAAAGTGAAAGAGGAGAGTGAAAAAGTTGGCTTAAACTCAACATTCAAAAAACTAAGATCTGGTCCCATCACTTCATGGGAAATAGATGGGGAGACAGTGGCTGACTTTATTTTTGGGGGCTCCAAAATCACTGCAGATGGTGACTGCAACCATGAAATTAAAAGGTGCTTGCTCCTTGGAAGAAAAGTCATGACCAACCTAGACAGCATATTAAAAAGCAGACACATTACTTTGCCAACAAAGGTCCATCTAGTCAACAATTTGGTTTTTCCAATAGTCATGTAAGGATGTAGAGCAGGCAATGGCAACCCACTCCAGTACTCTTGCCTGGAAAAATCCCATGAACAGAGGAGCCTGGTGGGCTGCAGTCCATGGGATCACTACAAGTTGGACATGACTGAGCAACTTCACTTTCACTTTTCACCTTCATACATTGGAGAAGGAAATGCCAACCCACTCCAGTATTCTTGCCTGGAGAATCCCAGGGACGGGGGAGCCTGGTGGGCTGACATCTATGGGGTGCACAGAGTTGGACGTGACTGAAGTGACTTAGGAGCAGCATGTACGGATGTGAGTTGGACTACAAAGAAAGCTGAGCCCCGAAGAATTGATGCTTCTGAACTGTGGTGTTGGAGAAGACTCTTGAGAGTCCCTTGGACTGCAAGGAGATGCAACCAGTCCATCCTAAAGGAAATCAGTCCTCAGTGTTCACTGGAAGGACTGATGCTGAAGCTGAAACTCCAGTGTTTTGACCACCTGATGCGAAGTGCTGACTCATTGGAAAAGACCCTGATGCTGGGAAAGACTGAAGGCAGGAGAAGAAGGGGATGACAAAGTTAGAGATGGTTGGATGGCATCACCAACGCAATAGACATGAGTTTGAGCAAGCTCCGGGAGTTGGTGATGGACAGGGAAGGCTGGCATACCTCAGTTCATTGAATCGAAAAGAGTTGGACATGACTGAGTGACTGAATTGAACCTTTGTGGCAAAGTAACGTCTCTGCTTTTTAATATGCTGTCTAGGTTGGTCAGAGCTTTACAATTTGTATGGAAATACAAAAGACCCTGATCAGCCAAAGCAATGTTTTAGAAAGAAGAATGGAGCTGGAGAAACCAACGTTCCTGACTTCAGAATATACTACAAAGCTACAGTCATCAAGACAGTACAGTACTGGCACGAAAACAGAAATATAGACCAATGAAACAAGACAGAAAGCCCAGAGATAAACTCACGCACTTTGTCTTTGACAATGGAGGTAAGAATGTACAATGGAGTAAAGACAGCCTCTTCAATAAGTGGTGCTGGGAAAACTGGACAGCTACATGTAAAAGAATGAAATAGAACACTTCCTAACACCATACATAAATATAAACTCAAAATGGATTAAAGACCTAAATGTAAGACCAGAAACTATAAAACTCTTACAGGAAAACACAGGCAGAACACTGACATAAATCAAAGTAAGATCCCCTATGATCCACCTCCTAGAATAATGGAAATAAAAACAAAAATAAACAAGTGGGACCTAATTAAACTTAAAAGCTTTTGTACAGCAAAGGAAACTATAAACAAGGTAAAAAGACAACCCTCAGAATTGGGTAAAATAATAGCAAATGGAACAACTGACAATAGATTAATTTCCAAACTATATAAGCAGCTCATGCAACTTAATATCAGAAAAAGAAACAATCTAAACAAAAGTGGGCAAAAGGCCTAAACAGACATTTCTCCAAAAAAGATAAATAGATGGCTAATAAATACATGAAAAGATGCTCACTATTGCTCATTATTAGAAAAATGCAAGTCAAAACTACAATGAGATAGTCTGGTATTCTGTTCTCATACCAGTCAGAATGGTCACCATCAAAAAAAATCTACAAAAAACAAATGCTGGAGAGGGTGTGGAGAAAAGTGGACCCTCTTGTACTACTGGTGGGAATGTAAACTGATGCAGCCACTATTGAAGACAGTATGGAGATTCCTTAAAAAACTAGGAATAAAACTACCATATGACCCAGTAATCCTACCACTGGGCATATATCCTGAGAAAACCATGATTGAAAAAGACACATATAACCCAGTTTTCACTGCAGCAATATTTACAATAGCTAGGACATGGAAGCAACCTAGATGTCTATTGACAGATGAATAGAGAAAGAAAGTGTGGTACATATATGTGATGGAATATTACTCAGCCATAAAAAGGAATACATATGAGTCAGCGCTAATGAGGTGGATGAACCTAGAGTCTATTAAAAAGAGTGAAGTCAGTCAGGAAGAAAGAAACAAATACCTTATATTAACACATATATATGGACTCTAAAAAGAAAGTGCCTATTTGCAGGGCAGCAATGGAGATGCAGACATAGAGAACAGACTTATGGACATGGCAGGGGAGGAGATGGTGGGACAGATGTAGACAGTAGCATGGAAATATATATACACTACCGTATGCAAAATAGCCAGAATTTGCTATATGACTCAGGGAACTCAAACCAGGACTCCGTGACACCTAGAGGGGTGGGATGAGGTTCAAGACGGAGGGGACATATGTATACCTATGGCTGATTCATGTTGATGTATGGCAGAAACCAGCACAATATTGTAAAGCAATTATCCTTCAACTAAAAATGAATTAAAAATACTATACTTCAATTTAAAAAATAACAAGTAGATATAACCTTTTCCTCACAACATTTCTTTGGTTTATCTGGAATTTCACCATGATATGTCTGCTACCCTGATGCTCACACAACATGAAATACTATTTCATCAAGAGGCTCCTTCATTTTACTTACAACACTCATATTAATAGTTTTCATGATCTGAGAGGCATTTATAACACAATGAGAGGTCTCAACAGTAGAATAACTCTCCAAACTTAGAGTGATGACATGGACGCCCTCCACCACATCACACATTTAATGAACCCCCTTAAGTCAGTCTAAAATAAGTAAGGGATTTTGCAGGTGGTGCTAGTGGTAAAGAACCAGGCTGCCAATGCAGGAGACATAAGAGACGCAGGTTTGATCTCTGAGTCAGGAAGATCGCATGGCGACCCACTCCAGTATTCTTGCCTGGAGAATCCCATGGACAGAGGAGCCCGGCAGGCTACAGTCCACGGGGTCGCAAAGAGTTGGACATGACTGAAATGACTTAGCACAAAATAAGTAAGAAAGGAAGGACTCAAACTCTCTTCTACTGGTTTCAAGCCAATACCACAAGCATTATCTCTCTCTTGACAAATGAGATATAGTAAAAATTATGTAACTTTATGCAGGTTAAATCATAGGTGGAAACCCTTTCTATCTCTATGGCATATCCTTTCCCTTGGACAGCAAGGAGATTAAACCAATCAATCCTAAAGGAAACCAACCCTGAATATTCACTGGAAGGACTAATGCTGAAGCTGAAGCTCCAATACTTTGGCCACCTGATGTGAAGAGTTGACCCATTAGAAAAGACCCTGATGCTGGGAAAGATTGAGGGCAGGAGGAGAAGGGCAGGACAGAGGATGAGATGGTTGGATGGCATCATCAACTCAATGGACATGAGTTTGAGCAATCTCCAGGAGATAATGAAGGACAGGGAAGCCTGGCGTGCTGCTGTTCATGAGGTCGCAAAGAGTCAGACACGACTGAGCAACTGAATAACAACAATCCTTTTCAACTTGGCTTTAAAGACGCAACATCACCCACCACAGAAGAGCTCCTACACTTCCATGATCACATGTGAATCATCACATTTTCCATGAGTTCTTTGGCTCTTTATATCATTTCACTTATACTAACTAATGTATTAACTAAGACTAACAACTAAATTAACACATACAAACAGAAGAGATGCACAAGTAGTAAAAAAAAAAATGAACAATTTTACCAGCCATCATCTTAATTTTAATTGCCACGTCATCCTTACCAATCATTTTCATGACAGAAGAAATGAAAGAAAGAAGAAAGGTCTATCATCCTTCTCTGACCCTAAACACCCTAGGGCACCAGTGAGACCAGAGTTCAGATACACAAATTATGACTCTTCTCAACCCATCAAGATGTTAGTACCTTATATTTATTATCTTGTGCTTGTCCATGGGGTTGCAAAGAGTCAGACACAACTTAACAATTTAACAGCAGCTTGGCCTGAAACAACAGGTTCTGTCTCAAGCCTACTTGTTCATTTTGCATTTGGTCATCCCAGAGCATGGCTCTGAGATGACCAAATCTACAGTGTAGGTTGTAAGAGCCCACGCATTTGTAATCCTTTTCTTTACAGTTATACCTGCTGTAACTGGAGGCTGCAGAAACTGATTAGTCCCGCTGATAACTGGAGGACCCAACACAGCTGTCCCCCAATCTCTGAACCCTCTGTGATCTCCACATCAGACCTAAAGCCAGGAGAACTGTGACTGCTGGAAGGAGACAACTGAGGAGTTCCACCCACAGAAGTGACAATCCAAATATTAACCTCCTCTGAAGATGTTCTACACTCATGAGCCAGGCCTCCATTGGGTCTAAAAAGAGATGCTCTTCCACAACACTTAAACCAAACAACCCTCATGTCAATACAACCAGGTCTATACCAGGGACAGTGCTCAGGAATCTGGAAAAAAATCATACCTTCACACCTGTCATCCTCAAATTAGTTCCACTAGAATATTGAGAAAGGAGCTGTGTCAATATCATAAATCCATTAAGAAGCTAAATGGCATGAACCTTCTTTTATTTAAAAACAGGAGTTTAAATCTCCCCTTACTGACATGCCACAACTAGAGACATCAACATGATTCATTACTATTTCCTCAATCATTCCAGTCCCATTATTATGGTCCAATGAAAAAAGTTAAAACCTGTTTTTCACTTAAATCCAGAATTAAAACTCACTCAAACACAAAACAGTCCACTTCTTTAGAAACAAGAAGAACCTAAACTTATTGACCTCTCTCATCACCCAAACAATAACAGGACCTTCTCTTGTTATCTTCATTGTTCTTGTCTCAAGCATTGTATTCCCCACACCTACCCCATGAATCTACCACTGCAGCATCTCTACTCAACAGTGAGGAGAACAACTCACATCAAAAAAGAAGTTCACATCACAAAGGACAGATCTGAACACAAAAGCTTCGATCACTCACTCTATTTAATGGGTCAACAAGTTTACTAGGATCCTACCACCCTCACACACACCCACCACGCAACTCTCAAGACATTCAGGTCTAGCAATCCCTCCATGAGCAGGAACTGTAATGCCTGGTTTTCCCCATTCAAAACAAAAGCATCCTTGGTTCATTTTGTACCACAAGGGACCCCAGTTCATCTTTTCACAACTGTGAAAAGATGATAGGCTCACAACTGTGAGCCTATCTAGTCAACCCACAGCCTCAGCCATGTGATTAACAGCCAGTGTTAGAGCAGGACACGCATTAATTCACTGAAGCGGAGGGGCAGCCCCAGCGCTGCTACTAATCCATGTTAGGACCAAGACAGCCTCTATCAGAGTCATGATTCTCACCCCACTCACCTCCCTGGAATTTGACGGCGCCTTAAATCAAGCTTACACAGACACCCTACTGCATAAGTCCCCTCGTAGTAATAAGTTCTGTTTCAAGAGTGTGTTCTTTCTTCCAATTTGTTCTTAAGTCCAACGAAGTTAGCCTAGGTCCCCAGCGAACACAACTGGTTATACAGTCCTGTGCTCTAATAGGTTATAGTACTTTTCACACAAATAATACAGAAAAAAACAAACACACACAAAAATTAAACATTTTTAACCTTACGGTACAATACAACCACTGCCTGGCCTGGCATGTAGAGAGTCTGGCATCTAGTGAACGGGCAGGGAGAGTCACTGACAGGAGGAGGGAGAGGAGGCGGGAGACGGTAGACTGAAGGGCCGTCGGCGACAGGAGAGGGAGGGCCGGCGGCAGCTTCACTCCCGTCTGATGGTGATGGCAACAGGTTCTGGTTCCTTGCTGGGTCACTTCTATCTACCCTCTTGCTTGGGGACCTCCTGGGCTTCAAATAAAGATGCTGTACTGCTCAACACCATACAGCACTGTACCGTGAGGCACGGCCACTTGGAGAGGATGCACACGTGTGACAATGCATGTAAGGTGTGAGCCAACTTCCATGACGGGACAAGCGAGCACACGCTCACACCTTTGAAACGTCACGACTTGAAGGTTCCTATGTAGGGGACTTTCTGTGTCTCTACTCACATGACAATAGACAATGACCCACCAAGCCCTGCACGTCACAGAGTAAATCCTAGTCCCTGATCGGTCCCAGGAGCCCCTCCAGCCCTAACACCTCCTGGCCTCTCATGAGATTCCAGCTCAATGCTAGAATTATGACTGAGTCCACTAATGCTCTGACAGCATGTGGGTGATGATGAGACATCCTCCGAGAAGGCCCCTGCCAAGGCCATTCTAGACAACTGTTCAAACAGGACTTCGATCTGGACTAACTCTTTTCATGCTTTCAGAAGTGCTCTTTCTTACTGGCTTTTTCTGAGCCTTCCATCACTCAAGTCTCACCCCCACACCTGAACGAGACAGATGCTGACCACCCCAGACATCTGCCCTCTAAACCCACTAGAGGGACCATGCCTCAACATCTGGTCCTATTAGATTCCAGGGTACCCATCACCTGCGCCCACCACAGTCTTATTCAAATACATACGGGCCAAATGCTTGTTATGAGAATTGCCTTGGGAGTTGACCTCACAGTTTTACATGCCTCAGAATAGTACAAAACCCTCTTACAATTTCAGATGGGGTGTATGGGTCAATGTTCTTCATGGCTACAGGATTCCATGGTCTACATGTAATGACTTTCTACTTTCCTAATCATCTGCTTCTTAGTCAAATTAAAATTCCACTTCACATCCAACCACCACTTGGGCTTTGCTGCCTGATACTGACATTCTGTGGATGGGGGGGGGGATGACTATTCCCTTAGGAATCTATTCATCGATGAAGATCTTCTTTTAGTATTAAATTGTACAACTGACTTCCAATCAGTTCTGGCATAACCCAAAAATGAACAATAAATCTTATACTGACATTAATCACAAACAGAGCACTAGTCTCATTATTTGTATGTATCTCACTCTGGCTCCCTCCATTAACTATTTACACAGGAAAAAAACAAGTCTCTGAGTGTGGATTTGACCAGAAAGGATCAGCATACATGCCGTTTCATAAAATACCACTCTTACCTAATAGCCTCACTATTATGTCAAGAAGGAATAACAATACCGCTATTCTTGATGGCAACCCTAATAATTCTAAACGTACATTTCACTCTAGCCGGCAGATTCCACTGTCCTGCTAGTACCAGCACTTTGCAAAGCTGCACTTCAACTCTCCCTATTAGCAATAATATGAAACTTGTATGGCACCAACTAGGTACAAAATCTTATTATTATCCCTACAATCATATTAATACCATTAACAAGATTATCAAGGAACAATATAATCTGAGTTAATCCTATAGCCCAAAGCTTACTGATTAGGTGAATAAGCCCATTTCTTTTCAGCCAGCTTAACGAATAGCCAACTTTTCACAGGTTTTTCTTCTTTTACTCTCTACCAGCACCACTACCAAGGTTGCCACTCATACCTCTAGCCAGCCAACCCCACCTGTTCAAAGAATCCCTAATCTCCCCCCAAAACGTCACCATCCTAGTAGTATTACAGACATTTCTAATTGTAACACTGGTTGCCATGGAACAAATCCTAGTTTACATTTTACTTGAAGTAACACTATTTCCAACTATTCCTATCATTACCCAGTGGAGTAATCAAACAGAACAACTTCAGGCAGAAATTTACTTTTTATTCTACACACTAGCAGGATGCCTCCCACTCTCAGCAGCCCTAGGGTATATCCACAACACTACAGGCTCATTAAACTTCTGAATAATTCACAGACATGAAGGATAGATGGATTGTTGCCAACAGGAACGGGGTTGGGGGAGTGATGGAGCGGCATGTTGGGGTTAGTAGATGTAAGGTTAGTGTATCAGGATGGATAAACAACAAGGTCCTATTGTATAGCACAGAGAACCTTATTCAGTGGCCTGTGATAAATCACAATGGAAAAGAATATAAAAGAAAGAATGTATGTAACAATGAAATATTTCTCAGACATAAAAAAGAACAAAATAATGCCATCAGTAGCAGCATGGACGGACCTAGAGATTGTCATACTGAGTGATGCAAGTCAGATAAAGACAAATATCATATGATTATCACTTCTGCATGGAAATTTTTAAAAGGCAATACAAGTGAACTTATTTATAAGACAGAAGTAGAGTTACTGATATGGAAAACAAAGCTAGGGTTTGGCTGGGGAATAAGGGCAGGAGGGATACATTGAGAGATTGTGACTGACACATATACACTACTATGTATAAAATATATATCCAATGAGAACCTACTGTGTAACACGGGGAACTCCACTCAATATTCTACAATGCTTACCTAAGAAAATAATCTAAAACAGAGTGGACATATGTATGTGGATAACCAAATCACTTTGCTGTAGAGCAGAGGTAATACAGCATTGTAAATCAACTATACTTCAATATTTTTTTAAGTTATTTAATTCAATATTGAACACAAATAACATCTGACTCCTGATCTAACATTTTCATAGGACTAGCATGCACAATAGCCTTCGGAGTAAAAATACTTCAACGGCCTTTACCTCTGTTCACCCAAATCTGCAAATGGTATTATTTCATTCATTCTTTCCAATGGTTGAATAATAGTCCATTGTGTGTATGTATGTGTGTATAGAAAGTGTTTTACTGACATCTACCTTGCTGATTCAAATAAAACTTCCACATTATTATCGGACCAAAAAGGCTTAATCAAACTATTTCCTTTCATTGCTCATTACTCTCCTCCTGAGCATCTATTTAGTTACCATGAGTAATCTCCATCATGACTCCAACACCAATAAGCAGTGATCAGCCAGTAACAACTAATCAAGTACCAAAAATGCACAACCAACCATTTCTAGAGCCTCCTCACCATCAAACCCAGAATCACCTGTATCAATGATTCAATCCCCTAATCCATTAAATTTAAACACAAACTCCATCTCCCAATCTTTGAAAAAAATTTTAAAAAGTTGAAATCCCCATCATTCATCCTGAAAGAGATATGCCTGAAACAGTTTTATTAGAGACTCAACCCTCACAAAACTGTTCAGCAGTCATAGCTGCTGTGTCACCAAATACCACTAACATTCCAACCAAAGAAATCAAAATACTATTTAACCTAAAAAGGACCCAGAACAATTCAACACTAGACCACAACCAACACCACTCACAAACAACCCAAGCCCACCATGAACAGGTGAAGGTTTTGAAGAAAAACCTTCAGATCTCATGACAAAAATACTACTGAACATAAACAGAATGTATGTCATCAAAGTTCATACATGGAATCCAACCATAACCAATGACATGAAAAAACCATTGTTGTATTTCAAGTATAAGAACACTAATGACTTGCATCCAAAAGTCACACCCACTAATAATCATTAACAACACACTCATTGATCTCCTGGCCCCATAAAACATTTCATTTTGATGAAACTGTGGCCCATTTCTGGGCATTTTTAGTTCAACAAATCTTGACAGGCTTATTCTAGTAACACATTATCCATGACTCAATAACTGCTTTCTCATCAGTAACACATCTGCTGGGACATAAAATACAGATGAATCATCTGATATCTATGTGCAAACAGACTATCTACATTCTTTTTCTGCCTATTCATTCATGCAGCATGAGACTTACACCAGGGATTTGATACCATTCTAGAAACATGAAATATTGGAATTATCCTACTATTCACAGTAATAGCCACAGCCTTCCTAGGCCATGTCCTACCCTGAGGGCAGACACTGTATCATTCGAGGGGCAGCAGTCATCACTAATCTCCTTTCAGCAATCCATACACTGGCACAAACCTACTGAAAGAACATGAGATGAATTTTCAGTAGACAAAGCAAGTCTCACACGATTCTTTGCCTTCTATTTCATCCCATTCACCATCACAGCACTTGCAACCACTCACCTACTATTCCTTCATGAAACAGGCTTTAAAGAACCCTACAGGGGGGTCTCATCTGACATCAATAAAATTTCATTCCATACCTACTACATGATCAAAGATATGCTAGGTGCCTATTAATTCTAATCTTGTTAATATTTGTATTATTTTCACCTGATCTCTAGGAGATGCAGACAACTAGACTCCAGCCAGCCCCGTCAATATACCAGCTCATATAAAGCCAGATGATAGTTCTTACTCATATATGCAATTCTACCATCACTTACTAATAAATTAAGGGGTGCATTAACTCTAATATTTTCAAGTTTAATCCTAGCATTTATTTCAACACTTCACATATCCAATCATGAAGCGTGGCATTCCAACCTTTCAGCCAAGATTTATTCTGAGTCCTAGTAGCAGATCAATTAACAATATGACTTGAGGACAGCCAGTCAAACACCCTTTCATCACAGACAGACACTTAGCATCTATTTTATACTTCTTCTTAATTCTAGTGCTAATACTAGTGAATAGCATTATTGAAAATCATCTTTTAGTATCAACAGTCTTTGGAGTATATCTGTTACCTGGTCGTTTACACCAGAAAAGGACTCAACCTTGAGTCCCTAAGACTCAAGGAAGAAGCTCCGGCTTCACCATCAGTACCCAAAGGTGAAATTCTACTTAAACCCTTCCCTGAATATTTACTATGGGACATTTGCAAAATCATGGAGTACTATTTAAGTATTAAAACAGCATATTTCCTGCCCCTAATGCACGCCATGCATTATATGCATATCCACACACACAGTATATATTATATGGCACAGAATTATAGACATAAATTATAATATATAATATATATAATTGTGCAAAATTTATCGACCTTAAACTTATAAGCATGTACAATATATCACTAATATTACATAGCACATATTTTCATTGATCATACATAGCAACAAAGTCAAATCAGTTCCAGCCACAAAAGTATCACACACAACAGACCTAGAGCTTCATCAGCCACTGTGTAAAATCATCAACCTGCTCAGTCTGTGTCCCTCTTTCTGGCTCTGGGCCCATAATTCATGCAGTTTCTACTAATAACATTCATCAGACAACTGGTTCTTATTTCAGAACCACCTCACCTAAAATGGGCCACTCATTCCTCTTAAATAAGACACCTCCAGGGACCAAGGACTACTCAGCCCATGCTCATATGTAACTGGTTTCACGTAGTTTTTAAATTAGGGGGATGTTTTGTCTCAGCTATGGCATCTGAGGCCCTAACACCATCAGATATAGGCGCATGTGAGCCTGAGCACCGTTTTATTTGTTTGTTGACCTTTCTGGTCAGGAGCCCATCATATATTTACAGTAGGAATAGATGTCACACCAGCATACTATCCATCAGTTGTGATAATTATCACAATTCCTACGGGAGTAAAAAGTATTTAGCTGACGAGCAACTCTTCACAGAAGTAACATCAAATGATTCCCTGCTATATTATGAGCCCTAGGATTTATCTCCGTTTTACAATAGGTGAATTAACAGAAATTATTTTAGCCAACGCATCCCAGGATATAGTCCTTCACGACACACACCATGTAGTTGCTCTTTTCCATGACGCACCATCAATAGAGGCGGTATTTACTGTCATAGGAGCCTTTGGGCATTGATTGCCACTATTCTCATGTTATATACTCAATTCATCAGGAACAGAAATCCATTTTGTGATGGTATTTGTAGGCATAAATATAACCTTCTTCCCACATTTCCTTGATTCTTCTGGAATACCACAATATTCCCATTACCCTGATGCATATACAATATGAAATACCATTTCATCAATAGGTTCATTCACTCCACTTATGCCACTTATTATAATCCAAGAGGCATTTGCATCACAAGGAGAGGCCCCACAATAGACTTAATGAGTCCAAACTTAGAATGATGACATGAATGCCCACCACATCCCACATCTGAAGAACCTACTTATGTCAGGCTAAAATAAGAAATGAAGGGGGCTTCCCTGGTGCCTCGGTAGTAAAGACTCCACCTGCCAACGCAGGAGATACGGGTTGGATTCCTGCTCCAGGAAGATTCCACGTATCAAGGGGGATCTAAGCCTGTGTTCCACAACTACTGAGCCTGTGCCCCAGAGCCTGGGAGCTGGCACCACTCGCCCACGGGCCACAGCGACTGAGGCCCGTGAAGCCAGAGCCCGTGCTCGGCAGGAGAAGCCAGCTCACCGCCGGAGAAGCCCCTGCCGGCAAGGACCAGCACCGCCGAAAATAATTAATTTTAAAAAAGAAATGAAGGAATTGAAATGAAAGAACCCTCTCTACTGGTTTCAAAACAACAGTATAACCAGTATTTCTCTCTCAATAAATATTAAAGAAAATTACATAACTTTGCACAGGGTAAATTATACCTGAACATCCTCTCTGTCTCCCTGGCATGAACTTTTCACCTCAGCTTTCAAGATGCAACATCACCCATCAGAGAATACCTGCATTTCCATGATCACACATGAATCATTGTGTTTTTCCTTAAATCATCAGTTTCTTTATATTATTTCACTCATACTAATAAACAAACACATACAAACAGACGACATGTACAAGAAGTCAAAACAATCTGAGCAATTTTTCCAGCCATCATCCTAATCTTAATTACATTGCCATCCTTAAGTCTTTTTTTTTCTGAGATATATTTTTCACGTGGACCATTTTTAAAAGTCTCCATAGAATTTGTTACAATATTGTTTCTATTTTATGTTTTGGTGTTTTGGTGGAAAGGCATGTGGGATCCTGGCTTCCTGACCAGGGAATGAACCGGCACCCCCTGCACTGGAAGGTGACGTCTTAACCATGGGACCACCACCCATCATAAGTCCCTCCTTATGAATTCTTCAGGACAGACAAAACTGTCCTTCTCTGACCCTAAAACCTTCAGGGCACCAAGGAGACTGGAGTTAATGCATATACAGATTATGGAGATTTACATTCCGACTCCTGTATGATCAGACCTAAAGCCAGGAGAACTGTGATTGTTAGAAGGAGATAACCCAGATGTGTGACAATCTGAAATGCAATCTCCTCCAGAGATGTTTTACACTCATGACCTAGCCATTCATTGGGCCTAAAAATGGATGCATTCCAGAACACCTATTCCCAACAACCCTCAGATAAACATAACCAGGCCTATATCATGGGCTTCCCTGGTAGCTCAGACAGTAACGAATCCACCTGCAATGCAGGAGACTTGGGTTCGATCCCTGTGTTGGGAAGATTCTCTAGAGGACAGCACGGCCATCCACTCCAGTATTCTTGCCTGGAGAATCCCCATGGAGAGGAGCCTGGCGGGCTACAGTCCATGGAGTTGCAAAGAACTGGACACAACTGAGCACGCACGCGTGCACACACACACACACACCCCTACATTACAGACAGTGCTCAGGAGTCTGTGGAGCAAACCATAGCTTCACACCTATCGGCCATGAATTCCACTAAAATATTTCAAGACCTTACCTATAGCAATACCATAAATTTATTAAGCTAAACAGTATCAACCTTTTAAGCTGAAGATGGAAGTTATATCTCCCCTTAAATATATGACACTACTAGATATAGTAACATGATTCGCTACTATTTGAATCATTCTAACCCTACTGATCACAGTCCAATGAAAAATTTCCAACTATATTTATCACCTAAAGCCAGAATTAAAACTCACTCAAACCCCAACATAATCCACCCCTTCAGAAACAAAATGAACAAAAATTTAATGGCCTCTTTCATTACCCCAACAATAACACAACTTCCTCTTATTATCTTCACTGTTCTAGTCCCAAGCATTGTATTCCCCAAACCTAACCTATGAATCCACAACCATAGAATTTCTACTCAACAATGGTGAGTTCAACTCACATGAAAACAAATAATAGCCATTCACAATCACAGAGGACAGACCTGAACATGAATACTTCATTCTATTTATCAGGTCAACGAATCTATTAGGACCTTTCTACCTTCATTCACACTCACCACACAACTCTCAACACGTTTAGGTCCAGCAATACCTCTCTGAGCAAGAACGGTAATGCCTGGTTTTCCCCACAAAAACATTCTAGGCCCATTTTCAACCACAAGGAACCCCCATTCCTCTTAGCCCTGTGCTAGTCCTCATCACAACCATAAGCCTATTTAGTCAACCCACAGCCTCAGCCATATGATTAACAGCCAGTATTAGAGCAGGTCACTCATTAATTCACTGAATTAGAGGGACAACTGTGGCACTCCTATGGATTAGGACCACCCCATCCCTATGACAGTCATGCTCTCATCCTGTTCACAGTCCTCAAATTTGCTGTTGCCCTAATTCACGCTGAGGAAGTCATTCCACTAGGAAATCTTTCCTTGCATGACAATACAGCATGCCCCACCAAACCCCTGCACATCAGAGTGAATCCTAGTCCCTGACCCCTTACAGGAGCTCCTCCAGCCCTCCTAACAACATCTGGCCCAATAACAGGACTTCAGTTTAATACTATTCTTTTTTTAAAAAATTTATTTATTTTAATTGGAGGCTAATTACAATATTGTAGTGGTTTTCTTATCACTAAGCCTACTAATACTGATAATATATCAATGATGATGAGACAATGTCCCAGAAACCACCTTCCAAGGCCATCCTACAAAAAAGGCTTTGATCTGGACTAATTCTTTTCATGATTTCAGAAGTCCTCTTATTGGCTTTTTCTGAGCCTTCTATCACTCAAGTCTCACCCCCCACACCTGAACTAGGTGGATGGTGTCCATCCCAGGCATCCATCCTGAAAACCCACTAGAGGACCAATACTCAGTACCCAGTCCTATTAGCTTCTGGGGTATCCATCACTGAGCCCAAAACAGCCTTATAAAAGGAAACTAAACATATATACGCCAAGCTCTTCCTATGACAATTACCTTGGGGATTTGCTATGCATTTCACAAGCCCCAGAATAGTATGAAACACCTTTTATCATTTTAGATGGGGTGTATGGATCAACTATATGGTTACAGACTTTTATGACTGACATGTAATGACTGATTCTACTTTCCTAATTGTCTGCTTTTTAGACTGATTAAAATTTTCACATTAAGTCACCACTGGGGCTTTGCTGCCTTAACTGACATTTTGTAGATGTAGTATGACTATTCCTCTGTTTATCTATTTATTGATGAGGATCTTCTTTTAGTATTAATTCACACAATTAAAACTGAAAGTGTTAGTCACTCAGTTGTATCTGACTCTTTGCAACCCCATGGACTGTAGCCCGCCAGGCTCCTCTATCCATGGAATTCTTGGAGCAAGAATACTGGAGGGAGGGGCAGGGACCTTCTCCAGGGAATCTTCCTGATCCAGGGATTGATCGCAGGTCTCCTGCATTTCAGGCACATTCTTTACCATCTGAGCCACCAGGGAAGCCCCAGGCTGAACGCTGGGCCCCAGAGAATTGATGCTTTGGAACTGTGGTGCTGGAGAAGACCTGAGAGCCCCTTGGACTGTTCAGAGATCAAAGCAGTCAATCCTGAAGGAGATCGTCCTGGGTGTTCATTGGAAGGACTGAGGCTGAAGCTGAAGCTCCAACACTTGGGCCACCTAATGTGAAGAGCCTACTCGCTGGAAAAGACCCTGATGCTGGGAAAGACTGAGGGCAGGAGGAGAAGGGGACGATAGAGGATGAGACGGTTGGATGGCATCACCGACTCAATGGACATGAGTTTGAGCAAGCTCCCAAACATAGTGAAGGACAGGGAAGCTGGGGTCAGAAAGAGTCAGATACAACTGACTTTCATTCAGTGTTGGTATAAAATGAAAAAGAATAAAACTCATACCAACATTAGTCACAAAGAGAGCACCTAGTCTCACTACTTGTATGTATTTCATTCTGATTTCCTCCATTATTTATTTACCCAGAAAAAAGCAAGTTGCTAGGATTTGACCCCATAGGATCGGCACGCTTACCTCTGTTCCCTACAAGTTTCTTTCATGGCTGTGACAGTTCTTCTCTTCACGTAGAGACTGCTCTCCTTTTGCCTTTACCCTCGGCATCCAGACAAATAACCTAAAAGCACTGCTCACTATAGCTCTGTTTCCAATCATACCACTACCAACAAGCCTGGCCTATGAATGAACCCAAAATGGACTATCATGAACTGAACATGATCATTAGTTTAAACTAAGATGAATCATTTTTAACTTAGTAGATTATGATTAGCTTCATAATTGTCAATTGCCTTTAGTATAAATATTATCACAGCATATACAGTATCTCTTGTACAGTTATTAATATGTGGATCTCACCTAACAGGCTCACTAATTATGCCTGAAAGTGTTAGTCACTCAGTCGTGTCTGACTCTTTGTGACCCCATGGACTGTAGCCCACCAGGCCCCTCTGTCTCTGGGATTCTCCAGGCAAGAATACTGGAGTTGGGTTGCCATCCCCCCTCCAATGAATCTTCCTGACCCAGAGATTGAGCCTGAGTCTCCCACATTGCAGGCAGATTCTTTACCATCTGAGCCACCAGGGAAGCCCCACTATTATGCCTAGAAGGAATAATATTATCACAATTTTAATCACCATTCATGACAGCAACCTAATAGTTCTAAAAACACATTTTACTCTAGCCAGTAGATACCCATTGTCCTACTAGTATTTTCAGCTTGTGAAACTACACTTGAATTCTCCCTGTTAGTAATAGCATCGAACACGTATGGCACCAACTACGTACAAAATCTTAACCTTCTTCAATGACAAAAATTATCCTATTATATTAGTACCACTAACATGATTATCAAAGAATGCTATCTGGATCAACTCTAGAGCCCACAGCTTACTGATTAGTTGAATAAGCCTCTTTGCTTTCTCAGCTAATTTAATAATAGCCTCAACTCGCCACTAGATTTTTCTCTGATTCCCTATCGGCACTGTTTTTCTTTAAACTTATTTATTTTTGGCTGTGCTGGTTCTTCCTTGGTGTGCAGGCTCGTCTCCAGTTGCAGAGGCTTCCCTATCTGCAGAGCAAGGCTGCAGGGCGCAGGCTCAGTAGATGCGCGCACAGGCTCAGTTCCCATGTGGCATGTGGGATCTTCCCGGACCAGAGATGGAACCAGGTCTTCTGCGTTGGCAGGTGGATTCTTTACCACTGAACGTCCAGGGAAGCTCCTTATCAGCACTGCTATCAGCTCCAACAACGTGATTTTGTCACTTAAACTTGTAGCCAGCCAATGCCACCTGTCCAAAGAGTCCCTAACCTGGGAAAAAACCCTACGTCACATACTAGGAAAAGTACAAATATTCCTAATCTTAACATTGGCTGCCACAGAATAAACCCTAGTTTTCATTTTATTTGAAACAACATTAGTTCCAACACTTACTGTCATTACCCAACAGGGTAATCAAACGTAACAACTTCAGGCAGGACTTTCCTATTCTACGCCCTTATAGGATCCCTCCCATTCTTAGGATATAGCCATAATATTACAAAAACATGAAACTTCATAGTAATTCACAGAGCCAGAGAACAGACTGGCGATTGCCAAGGGAGAGGAGACTGGTTGGGTGGGGATGGAGGGGATGGAGTAGGAGGCTGGGGTGAGAAGAGGTAACTTTTATATACAGAATGGATAAGCAACAAGGTCCACTGTATAGCATGGGGAACTCTACTCATTATTCTATGATACACCATAATGGAATATTAAAAATATAAACTGAATCACTTCACTGTATGTTAACACTAAATCAACTACACTTCAATAAAAATTTTTAAACTTATTAATTCAACACTGAATACAAATGCCTGACTCCTGATCTAACATTTTCGTGGGACTAGCATGCATAACAGCCTTCAGAGTGAAACGACCTCTCGATGGCATTTACCTCTGATCACCCAAAGCTGCAAATGGCATTATTTCATTATTTTCAATTACTCAGGAATATTCTGCTGTGTGTGTATGTATGTGTATGTATGTGCTAAGTCGCTTTAGTTGTGTCTGACTCTTTGCGACCCCGTGGACTATAGCCTGCCAAGCTCCTCTGTCTGTGTCATTCTCCAGGCAAGAATACTGGAGTGGGTGGCCATGCCCTCCTCCAGGGGGTCTTCCCAACCCAGAGATCGAACCCTTGTGTATCCTGCACTGGCAGGCAGGTTATTTATTTACTATTACTGCCACCTGGGAAGATAGGTGTGTGTGTGTGTGTGTGTGTATATTTGTGTGTGTGTGTGTGTGTATGTATATGCCATATCTTCTTTATCCATATATCTGTCAAAGCATTATTTCTTCTAATCTGACTACAATATCTTTTACCAAAATCCACTTCTCTTACTCAGATAAGGACCTCTACACTAGTATCAGACCTAACCAAACTATTTCCTCTCATTCCTCATTACCCTCCTCCTGAGCATAACTCTAGCTACTTCCCACAATAGCCTCCATCATGACCCAACAGCAAGAGGCAATGATCATCCAGTAACAATTACTAGTTAAGCATGACAACTGTATAACCCACAGCCACTCCTAGAACCTCCTTTCTAACAAGCCCAGAATCAACCTGCAAACGAGAGGTTTATTCCTAGTAATACACTGCCCAACAGACACAGTAACTGTTTTCTGATCAGTAACACATCTGCCAAGCATCAATGACTCAGTCCCCTAATCCAGGAAATATAAACAGTCTCTACCTTCTCATCCTTGAAACCATTCAAGAAAAATAATCCCCATCATTCATCCTGAAAGAAATATGCCTAAAACAGTTTTATTAGAGACTCACACCTCAGGAAACTGATCAGCAGCCGTAGCTGCTGTGTCGTCAAATACCATGAACACTCCACCCAAAGAAATCAAAATACTATTCAACCTAAAAAGGACCCAGCAAAATTCAACACTAGACCACAACCAATAGCATCACTCACAAACAACAAAGCCTTCAAAACTCACGACAAAAATAGCACTAAATGTAAACAGAATGTATGTCTACATGGAATTCAACCATGGCCAGTGACACCAAAAACCCATCCTTGAGTTCCTAGTGTAAGAACACTAATGACCAACATCCAAGAATCACACCCACGAATTAAAATCATTAACAATGTATTTATTGATCTCCTTGGTGCCAAACATTTCATCTTGATGAACTCTGGTGTGCTTCTGGGCATTTATTTAGTTCTACAAATCTTGACAGCTTTATTCCTAGTAAAACACGATAACTGCTTTCTCATCATAAACTGATGAAACATAAACTACAGATGAATCATCTGATGGGTGTGTGTTGTATCTGTATGCTCAGTCGTGTCCGACTCCTTGAAACACTACGGACTGTGGCCCACTAGGCTCCTCTGTCCACGGGATTTTCCAGGCAACAATAGTGAAGTGGACTGCCATTTCCTCCTTCGGGGTATCTTCCCGGCCCAGGGATTGAACCTGCATCTCCTGCACTGGCAGGCAAATTTTCTACCACCGTGCCACCTGGGAAGCAATCCACATGAAATGGAGCATCTATATTCTTTATGTGCCCATTCATTCAGGCAGCCCAACATTTATACCACGGGTTTGGTTACATTCTAGAAACATGAAATATTGGAATTATCCTACTATTCATGGTAATAGTCACAGCCTTCCTAGGTTATGTTCTACCCTGAGGACAAACACCGCATCATTCTGAGGGGCACCAGTCATCACTAACCTCCTCTCAGAAATCCATACATTGGCACAAACCTAGCGAATGAACCTGAGGTGGGTTTTCAGCAAAGCAACTTGCACATGATTCTTCGCCTTCCACTTCATCCTCCCATTCACCATCACAGCCCTTGCAGCCACTCACCTAACCTACTATTCTTTCATGAAACAGGCTTTAAGAATCCTACAGGGATCTCATCTGACATCAATATATTCCATTCCATCCCTACTACATGGTCAAAAATATCCGAGGTGCCTTACTATTATTCTAATCTTGTTAATACTAGTATTATTTTCACCTGGCCTGTTAAGAGACCCAGACAACTATACTCCAGCCAACCCCCTCAACATAGCACCTCATATTAAGCCTGAATGACCGTTCCTATTCACAGGTGCAATTCAACCATCAGTTACTAAGTAAGAGGCCCATTCGGTTCAGTTCAGTCTATCACTCGTGTCCGACTCTTTGCGACCCCATGAATCGCAGCACGCCAGGCCTCCCTGTCCATCACCAACTCCCAGAGTTTACTCACTCTCATGTTCATCGAATCAGTGATGCCATCCAGCCATCTCATCCTCTGTCGTCCCCTTTTCTCCTCCTGCCCCCAATCCTTCCCAGCTTCAGGGTCTTTTCCAATGAGTCAACACTTCACATGAGGTGGCCAAAGTATTAGAGTTTCAGCTTCAGCATTAGTCCTTCCAATGAACAGCCAGGACTGATCTCCTTTAGTCCTAATCTTTTCCATTTTAATTCTATCATTTGTCCAACACTTCACATATCTGAACATGAGACACGACATTCCAACCTCTGAGCCAATGCCTGTTCTGAATCCTAGTAGCAGACCTATTAGCATTAACGTGAACTGGAGGACAGTCTGTCAAACTGTTGTTTCATGTTACCAGATAATTGGCATATATTTTATACTTATTAATTCTAGTGCTTATACCAATAACTAGCATTATTGAAAATCACCTCCTACTATGAAGAGTCTCTGTAGTACATCTGTTACCTGGTCTTGTAAATCAGAAAAGGAGCTCAATCCATCTCCCTAAGACTCAAGGAAGGAGCTCTGTCTCCACCATCAGTACCCAAAGGTGAAATTCTACTTAAACTCTTCCTTGAATATTTACTATGGGACATTCACAAAAATCACTAAGTATCAAAACAGCATATTTCCCCCCATAATTATGTACTCAGTGCGTTAAATGCATATCCACACACACAAGGACATATCATACGGAACATAATATGCAGGGCTTCCCTGGTGGCTCAGTGGGAAAGAATCTGCTGGCCAATGTAGGAGACACGGGTTTGATCCCTGGGTCAGGATGATTCCCTAGAGAAAGAAACGGCAATCCACTCCAGTATCCTTGCCTGGAAAATTCCATGGACAGAGGAGCCTGGCAGGTTATAGTTCAAGGGGTTGCAAAAGAATTGGACACAACTTAGCGACTAAACAACAACCTAAGACATAATATGCATAATCATGCTTTATTAACCTCATGCCTTAGAAGCATGTACAATTTTATCATAGTATCTATCTTCTTTGATCATATATGGCACATGAAGTCAAATCAGTTCTAGTCAACATGTGTATCATGTCCAATAGACCTAGAGTTTTATCAGCCAGCCATGTGAAATTATCAACCCACTCAGCACGTGTCTAAGCTCCAGGCCCATAACCAGGCCCATAATAGAAACCAGGGGTTTCTATTAATAAACTTTATTATGTCAGGGCCATTTCATGTAAGATTGCCCACTCATTCCACTTAAATAAGACATTTCCATGAACTATTGACTCTTCATCCCAGGCTCACATGTCACTGGTTTCCTGCATTTGGTATTTCTAAAATTTGGGGGCTGCTTCCCCTCAGCAATGGCATCTGAGGCCCCAACACATTCAGATACAGGTACATGTAAGCCTTAGAATCTTCTGTTTGTTGAGCTTTCAGGTCACGAGTCCATTATATATTTATAGCAGGGATAGATGCTGATACACAAGCATACTTTAATTTACATCAGCTACTAGAATTAACACTATTCCTACTGGAGTAAAAGTAGGCAACTCTTCATGGATATAACATCAGATGACCCCCTACTATATTATGATCCTAGGATTTATTTCCTTTTGACAGTAGGTGGTTTAACAGAAATTGTTTTAGCCAACTCATCCCTAGATATTGTCCTTCATGACACACACCACATACATAGTTGGCACATTTCCACGGTGATTAGTAGGGGTGGTCTTCACCATCACAGGAGGTTTTGTGCATTGATTCCTGATATTCTTGGGTTAAACACTCAGTGCAGCAGGAGTCAAAATCCATTGTGCAATGTTATTCATAGGCATAAACATAACCTTCTTCCCACAACATCCTCTTGGTTTATTGGAATGCCATGGTAATATTCCTGCTACCCTGATTTATGTACATGAAATACCATTTCATCAGTAGGTTCATTCATTTCACTAACAACACTGATAATTCTCATAATCTAAGAGACATTCACATCACAATGAGAAGTCTCAATAGTAGGCTTCACCACTCCGAACTTAAAAGTAATTCCGTGGAGGCTCCTCCACCACATAACATATTTGAAGAATCAATTAACATCGGTATGAAATAAGTAAAAAACGAGGAAATCAACCCTCTTCTGGTTTCAAGTCAACACCACAACCATTATGTCTTTCTCAATAAATGAAGCTAGAAAAAAGGACACAACTTTGTCCATCTTAAGTTATAGGAGAAAACCCTCTCTCTCTCCATAGCATACTTTTTTCAACTTGACCTTTCAAGAGGCAACATCGCCCATCACAGAAGAACTTCTACATCCCCATGATCACACATGAATCACCACTTTCTTCATTAACTTTTTGGTTCTTCATATTATTTCACTCATATTGACTACTAAATAACACATATAAACATAAGAGATGCGCAAGAAGTTGAAACAATCTGAATTGTTTCTGTACCAGCCATCATCCTCATCTTAACTGCCTTGCCATTCTTAACAATTCTTTACATGATAGAGGGAAAAAAAGCATCCTTTTCTGACCCTAAAAACTCCAGGGCAGCAATGAGACTAGAGTTTCAGGTACACAGATTATGAATCTTTAAATTCTGACCCCTCTGTGATCCCTGTATCAGACCTGAAGCCAAGAGAACTGTGATTGTTGGAAGGAGATAACTTAGTAGTTCTACCCACAGAAACGACAATAGAATCTCAATCTTCTCTGGAGATGGTTTACACTCATGAGCCAGCCCTTTAGTGGGTCTAAAAAGAGATGCTTTTCTAGGACACTTGAACCGAACAACCCTTATATCAACACAACAGGCCTATACTATGGACAGTGCTCAGGACTCTACGGAGCAAATCACAGATTTTTACACGTATTGCTCTTGAATAGCTCCACTAAGGTATTTCAAGAAATGACCCACATCAATATCATAAATCCATTAAGAAGCTAAATAGCATAAAACTTTTAAGTTCAAGATGGGAATTTAGATCTCCCCTTAGTGATATACCACAATTAGAGACATCAAAACCATTTATTACTATTTCAATCATTCTAGCCCTATTACAGTCCATTGAAAAATTTCAAAATATGAACACATGCCATCCAATATTTTTCTATGACAATTGCCCTGGGGGTTTACTTCACATTTTTTAAGCTTCAAAATAATACAAACCACTTCTACAATTTCAGAAGGAGTATCTGGACCAACTCTCTTCATGGCTATAGGACTGCCCAGTGACATTTAATGATTGGGTCTACTTTCCTAATTATCTGCTTATGCGGATAAAATCTCACTTCACATCCAATCACTACTTAAGACTTTGCTGCCTGATACTGACATTTTGCAGATGTGTTATGACTACTCCTTTACATATCTATTAATGAGGATCTTCTGGAATTAATCACACAACTGACTTCCAATCAGCTATTTTTAGTATAATCCAAAAAAGTACTAAATCTCATACTGACAATCACAAACAGAGCACTAGCCTCACTACTTGTATATATTGCATTCTGACTCCTTCCATTAAATATTTAGACAGAAAAAACAAGTCTCTGAGTGTGCATTTGACCCCATAGGATCAGCCGCTTGTCTGGCTCCAGAAAATTTTTCGTAGTGGCTGTGACAGTTCTCTTCTACTTAGAAATTGCCTTCTGTTCCCCTTTACCCTGAACACCCCCCTAAAGTAACTGAAAAACAATGATGCATAAAAAGATGCTCAACATCAGTAATTATGAGAGAGATGCAAATCAAAACTACAATGAGGTTATCACCTCATGCCAGTCAGAATGGCCATCATCAAAAAGTCCACAGCACTTTCTTGGTCATCCAGCGGTTAAGAATCCACCAGCCAAAGTAGGGGACACGAGCTCCATCCCTGGTCCAGGAAGACTCCATATGCCAAGGGGCAGCTAAGCCCGCGCCCCACAGCTGCTCGCCCATGCTCTGGACCTGCGCTCCACAACAAGAGAAGCCTGCACACCAAGCTACAGCGTGGCCCCGCTTGTCACAACTAGAGAAAGCCCTTGTGCAGCAAAGAAGGCACAGTTCAGACAAAAATAAATGATTTTTTTTAAATCTAAAAACATAAACATTGGAGACTGTGTGGAGAAAAAGGAACCCTCCTGCACCGTTGGTGGGAATGTAAACTCGGGCAGCTACTTGGAGAACAATGTGGAGGTTCCTTAAAAAACTAAAAACAGAACTATCATATGATCCAGCAATCTCACTCCTGGACCTTTATCTGGAGAAAATCATAATCTGAAAGGACACATGCATCCCAATGTTCACAGCAGGACTATTGACAATAGCCAAGACATGGAAGTGACCTAAATGTTCGTCGACAGAGGAATGGATAAAGAAGATATGGTGTGTGTCTGTGTGATGGAATATTACTTAGCCATAAAAAAGAATTAAATGATGCCATTTGTAGCAACATGGATGGACCTGGAGACTATAATACTAAGTGAAGTAAGTCCAATAGAGACAAAAACCATAAGCTGTCACTTACAAGGGGTATCTAAATATTGATACAAATGGACTAATTTGCAAAACAGAAACTGATTCACAGACCTAGAAAGGGAAATTAGAGTCATCAAAGGGGGAAAGTGGGAGGAGGGATAAATCAGGAATTTGGGATTAACACACACACTACTATATATGATAACCAACAAGAATCTGCTACATAGCACAGGGAACTCTACTCAACATTCTAGGATAACCTCTGTGAGAAAAAAGTCTGTAAAAGAATGAATGTGTGTGTGTGTGTGCGTGTATACATATATGAGGAGGGCATGGCAGCCCACTCTAATATTCTTGCCTGGAGAATCCCCATGGAGAGAGGAACCTGGTGGGCTACAGTCCATGGGGTGATAAAGACTTGGATACCACTGAGCAGCTCATCATATGTGTGTGTGTGTATATATATATATACACACATATATATATATATAAAACTGAATCACTTTGTTATGCACCTGAAATTAACACTATAAATCAACTCTACTCTAATAAAGTAAATTAAAAAAACATTGCTCATTATAGCTCTGTTTCTAATCTTACTACTAGCAATAAGCCTACTTTATGGGTGAACCTAGACAGCATATTAAAAAGCAGAGATAATACTTTGCCAACAAAGGTCCATCTAGTCAAGGCTATGGTTTTTCCAGTAGTCATGTATGGATGTGAGAGTTGGACTATAAAGAAAGCTGAGCGCTGAAGAACTGATGCTTTTGAACTCTGGTGTTGGAGAAGACTCTTGAGAACCCCTTGGACTGCAAGGAGATCCAACCAGTCCATCCTCAAGGAGATCAGTCCTGAGTGTTCATTGGTTCATCAGTCCTTACAATGAACACTCAGGACTGATCTCAAAGCTGAAACTCCAATACTCTGGCCACCTGATGCAAAGAACTGACTCATTTGAAAAGACCCTGATGTTGGGAAAGATTGAATGCAGGAGGAGAAGCAGACGACAGAGGGTGAGATGGTTGGATGGTGTCGCCGACTCAATGGACATGAGTTTGGATAGACTCTGGGAGTTGGTGATGGACAGGGAGGCCTGGTGTGCTGCAGTCCATGGGGTTGCAAAGAGTCAGACACAATTGAGCAACTGAACTGAGCTGAACTGATGGGTGAACCCAAAAAGGACTAGAATCAACTGAATATGATCATTAGTTTAAGCTAAAATGAATGAATGTATAAATGTATACACACAGATTATGATTAAATTCATAATTATCAAATGTCTTTAGTATATGTATTATCATAGCATGTACAGTATCTAAGATTATTAACATACTGGTCTCACCTAATAGCCTCACTACAATGCCAAGAAGGAATAATATGATCACTGTTCATGACAGTAACACTAATAGTTCTAAAAGCACATTTCACCCTAGCCAGCAAAATACCATTGTCCTACTAGTATTTGTAGCTTGTGAATTGCACTTGGACTATTTCTATTAGTAATAGTATCAAACACGTATGGCACCAACTAGATACAAAATCTTAACCTTCTCCAATGATAAAAATCATTATGCCAACGTTAGTACCACTAACATGATTCTCAAAGAATAATATCATCTGAATTAACACTTCAGGCCACAGCATACAGATTAGTGGAATAAACCTATTTATTTTCAGTCAATTTAATAAGAACAGCCTCAACTTTTCCCAAGCTTTTTCTGTGACTCCCCCATCAGCTTTAACAACAGGACTCTGCCACTCACACTTCTAGCCAGCCAATTCACCTGTCCAAAGAGTCCTTAAACCTCCCCCAAAATCTCCATCAACATACTAGTAATATTACAAATATTCCTAATCTTAACATTGGCTGCCATAGAGCAAATCCTATTTTACATTTTATCTGAAACAATACTAGTTCCAACATTTACTGTCACTACCCAATGGGGTAACCAACCAGAACAACTTCAGACAGGATCTGAATATATACACTTTCTTGTTTGACATACTGGTAGGATCCCTCCCACTCTATGTAGCCCAGGATATAACCACAAGACTACAGGCTCATGAAACTTCTTAATAATTCATGGACAAACAGAATAGACTGGTGGTTGCCAAGGGTGAGGGGCTGGGGGAGGAACAGAATGGGAGGCTGGGGTTAGCAGATGTAAGCTATTATATACAGAGTGAATAAACAAAGTCCTACTGTGCAGCAGAGGGAACTATATTCAGTATCCTGTGACAGACCACAATGGCAAAGTGAAGTGAAAGTCACTTAGTTGTGTCCAACTCTTTACGACCCCGTGGACTGTATAGTTCATGGAATTCTCCAGACCACGTAGTCATTCCCTTCTCCAACCCAGGAATTGAACCCAGGTCTCCCGCATTGCAGGTAGATTCTTTACCAGCTGAGCCACCAGGGAAGTCTGATAAAAAAGAATCAACTCTGCTGTACAGCAGAAATTAATACAATATTGTCCAGCAACTATATATATTCAGTTCAGTCGCTCAGTCATGTCTGATTCCTCACGACCCCATGAATTGCAGCACGCCAGGCCTCCCTGTCCATCACCAACTCCCAGAGCCCACCCAAATTCATGTCCATTGAGATGGTGATGCCATCCAGCCATCTCATCCTTTGTCATCCTCTTCTCGTCCTGCCCCCAATCCCTCCCAGCATCAGGGTCTTTTCCAGTGAGTCAACTCTTCGCATGAGGTGGCTGAAGTATTGGAGTTTCAGCTCTAGCATCAGTCCTTCCAATGAACGCCCAGGATTGATCTCCTTTAGGATGGACTGGTTGGATCTCCTTGCAGTCCAAGGGACTCTCAAGAGTCTTCTCCAGCACCACAGTTCAAAAGCATCAATTTTTCAGCGCTCAGCTTTCTTTATAGTCCAATTCTCACATCCATACATGATTACTGGAAAAACCATAGCCTTGACCAGATGGACCTCTGTTGGTAAAGTAATGTCTCTGCTTTTTAATATGCTGTCTAATTCAGTGTTATTTGTGACTCAAAAGTTTACAGTATATTCTTAATAATCTGCATCTCGAGAATTATGCTGATTATCAAACATACCAGTAGTGGTGAGTCCTGGAAGGACCAGGGCAGGGAGAGAGGGTAGTGGTCAAGGACTTTATCTATATTGCTTGAAATTTTTGAAATGAGAATTAAAATTATATTTAGAAGAATCATGCTGAACAATCAAGTTTGAAAATTAAAACTCCATCATGTCAGAGGCATTATTAGTAAATATAGTTTATTGGATATGTACTTCTTTTCATATTCCTTGTAAAGGATTCAGTTCTAATTCCATCTGGTGAGTTTAGCTCTGTACTTGGCTGTGGGGAAACTCTTTAAGCCTACTTGAAATTTTGCAGGGCCTGGACATTGATGTAGTCCAGGACCCACTGAACCTTCCCACCCCACTGTGTGAATTTCAAGACCAATCTGGTTACTCCGAGAGAGAATGGAGAAACCTGGAGCAATTCAAGTAGTTTACTGCCATGGCTACGCATGATCAGATGGAAGGATTATAGGGGGGTTCTGAACATTTCAGATGGTGTTTGGGAGGATCCCAATTTGCCATTACTCATACCTTAGAAGGAAAACAGTGCTGCAGACAACTATATATATTACCATATGTAAAATAGATAGCTAGTAGGAAGTTGAGAACTTAGGTCTGTGAGGACCTAGAGGGGTGAGATGGAGGGTGGGAGAAAAGGTTAAGAGGGAGGGGATGTATGTATACTCATGGCTGATCCACACTGTTATGTAGCAGAAACCAACACAACACTGCAAAGCAATTATCCTCCAATTAAAAATAAATTTAAACTTAATAATTTAACGCTGAATACAAATTAATACCGGACTCCTGATCTAACATTTTCGTGGGACTAACATGCATAACAGCCTTCAGAAAAAAACACCTCTGACCTTCAGCTCTGCCCATCCACAGCCCACACAGAAGCCTCCACGCAGGGTCCACAGTCCTTGCAGCCCTACTAGTAATTTTACAGGGAGGCTACAGCATGCAAGGTCATAACCATTTCAAACCCATGTACAGATTTCAGGGCCGATCCCTTTCTCATACTTTCCTTTTGAGGAATAAATCTCACCCGCCTGAAGGGTTTGCACCAAACAGACTTATAACCAGTCACTGCATATTCTTGTCAGCCATGCAGCACTAGTCTTCATAGCCTTCCTCATCCAAATGCCTTGAAGCTACGCAGCGGCTGCTGCCCTAATAATCACCCCTGCATCATGTCGACCAACCCTTCGCCCAGCAGTCTGTCAACATTCACACCAACCATCCCAGCGTGAGGTCTACAAATGCTCCTAGCACTCACAACATGAGATTCCTAGCAAGCCTTATGGATTTAGCCCCGCCCTCAACTACCAACTTAACTGGGGAATTATGTGTAATAATATCACCTCTCTCAAACATCACCATTATTGTCATAGGAATGAACATAGTAATGACTGCTTTACACTCCCTATTATAACACAATGAGGTAATTATACATATCACACTCCTAACATTAAACCATCACTGATATGAGAAAATGCCCTTCTAACTCTCTACCTCTTCCCTCTCTGACTCCTATCACTCAACCCCATTAATTATTTGGGGGCCCCTTGACTGTAAATTCAGTTTTAAAGAACCCATGAGGATTGTTAATCTAGTAACAGAAGCTCAAACCTTCTTATTTATTGAAAAAGTATTCAAGAACTGCTAATTCAAGCCTCCATGCCTAACAGGATGGCCTTTTCAGGCTTTTAAAGGATAGTCATCATTCATTAATCTTAGGAGCCAAAACACTGATGCAACTCCAAATAAAAGGAATAATCTTATTTGCCACTTTCGCACCAGTTACACAATTTATATTAACACTACCAAGTATAAACACATACTGTAACATCTACTAAAATAGCATATACCCATACTACATAAAAACCACTCTCATATGCTTTTATTACCAGTCTAATCCCAATAATATTCATTCACTCAAGCCAAGAAATAATGACTTCAAATGGACACTGAATCGCCAAACTTTCAAATGATCACTTAGCTTCACAAGAGATGACTTCAATAATGTTCACACCAATAGTTGTCCCTGTTACATGATCTGTTATAGAATTCTCAATATGATACATACACACAGACCTGAACATGAACCAAGTTTTCAAATACTTACTCCTCTGTCTAATGATAGTGCTAATTCTTGGTACTGCCAACAATCTTTTCCAACTTTCCATTGGATGAGGAGGAGTTGGAATTATATCTTTTTTTACTGATGGATGATGGCATGGCTGAGCAGGAGATAATTCAAATCCAGCTTCTTTGCAAGTACACTTATATAATCTCATCAGAGATATCCAATTTATTTTATCAATAGCATGATTCTTATTCAACTTAAATATATAGGATTTACAACAAATTTTTCCTTCGTCTAAACTATCCATATTTACCCTTCAGAGGACTTGTTTTCCAGCCGCAAATGGAAAACCCACCCCATTTGGCTTCCCAGCTTGAATTCCCTCAGCAGCAAGAGCTCCCCACTACCTCCTCTCAGCCCTACTCCAATCAAGCACAAGACTCGTAAGCAGGCATTTTTTTATTTATTCGCTTTTACTCCTAGTAAAAAGCAATACATTCATTCAAACAACATTATGCTGAGGAGAATCGCCATACTGTTAACAGCAGTATGTGTTCTCACCCAAAACAACATCCAAAAAACGGTTGCCTTCCCACTTATTTTTCATTTTCTAATCATACTTTTAGTGCAAATTTATCTCATTGAGGAAAGTCAGTTGATGTATTAATTACGGTATTAAGGATCATTAAATGACCAGGTCTTTAATAAACTCAAGTTTTTCTAATTAGACAAGTAAGTAATCAAGCATTTAGCTGTTTCAAATAAATACAAAAGAATATTTTTTTTTTTTAACAATCGCTGCTACTCACGTTTTTTTTTTGTTTTTTTTGTTTTTTTTTTTACAAAAGAATCTTAAATGCCCAAACGGAGAGATACTGAAACTCTAATAAGTATTCCCTAAACTGAATATATCTTGTGTATTATTTTCATGACATAAATACAATTTTCTAGGCCACAAAGCCTTTAACTGTGTATTTTTCAACATAATTAAGATTTATACAATTTTCACACAACAGCACGAAACAAATTCTATTCAAGTTCCCATAGACTATAAACCAGGAGACAGTGGAATATATCCAGGGACATAAAGCAAAGTACAAAGTTTTCATGGTCTAAAAGTATTGAAATCATAGAGTTTTTTTCTCTTGCCACTGTGGAATTATGTTAGCAATCAATATCAAAAGATATTTTGAAAGTAACCCACATATTTTCAAGTGCAGTGTGACATTTACCATGTGAGATCTTCGACTTAGCCATTGAAAGCCTCAAAAAAGTTAGAAGACTGACAAAACAGAGGCCCACGCTCTTTCTTACGTCATCAATGGCTGAAGTGGGTGCCAGCTGAGGCTGAAGTGTGTGTCCACCTTTAGCTGAAAATCAAGCTCTCACCGGAGATTCCACTGATCTTACCACATCCCCCCTACACTTGGCAGGTGTTTCTTTAGTCCTAGGCAGACTAATATTAGGCGCAATCATTAATACATAACCATCTCAACACCAAACACTATTATCTGTATGATCCGTACTGATGACAGCTATATTCCTATTATCGTCATTACCGTCATCAGAAGCTGGAATGACTTTCTTATTAACAGACCAAAATCGAAACACAATATTTTTTGGTCCTGCAGGAGAGAGAGACCCAATTATATACAATACTTATTCTGATTCTTTAATTACCCTGAAGTTTATATCCTCATTTTACTAGGATTTGGAATAATCTCTCAAGTACAGTCTCAGGAAAAAAAAGCCTTCAGGATAGATGGGCAGAGTTTGAGCCATGATATCCATCAGCTTTCTAGGATTTATCCTTTGAGCCTATCATATATTCACAGTAGGTACAGATGTTGATACACAAGCATACATTATGTCAGCTACCACAACTGTTCCTACCATAGAGTAAAAGTATTTAGTTGCCTAGAAACTATTCACAGAGATAACAGCAAATGATCGTCTACTATGAGCCCTAGGATTTCTTTTCCTTTTGACAGTAGGTAGTTTAACAGGAATTGTTTTCGCCAGCTCATCCCTAGATGCTGTCCTTCATAATACCCATTACACAGTTATAATTTTTTACTATGTATCACCATAGAGGTGCTTCCCTTGTGTCTCAGTGGTAGAGAATCTGCCTGCCAATGCAGGAGATGCAGGTTCGATCCCTGGGTGGGGAAGATCCCCTGGAGAAGGAAATGGCAACCCACTCCAGTTTTCTTTTTTTTTTTCTTCCCTACCCTCACTCCAGTTTTCTTGACTGGGAAATCCAATGGACACAGGAGCCTGGCAGGCTATAACCCAGGGTGACAGAGTCAGACAGAACTTGGTGACTAAATGACATCATCATTGTCAATAGAGGCATTTTTGCTATCACAGGAGGCTTTGTGCATTGATTCCTGCTACTCCCAGGTTAAACACGCAACCCAACAGGAGAAAAATCCATTTTGTAATGCTATTTATTGGTGCAAATAAAACCTTCCAACAACATTTTCTTGGTTTATCTGGAATGCCACCAGGATATTCCTACTACTTTTATGCACACACAACATAAAATACCATTTCATCAACAGGTTTCTGCATTCTACTTACAGCACTCATACTAATAATTTTCATAATCTGAGAAGCACTTGCATCACAACAAGAGGTCTTAGCAGTAGAATAACTTTCTAAACTCAGAGTAATTACATCAAGGCCCTCCACCATATCACACATTTGAAGAACCCACTTACATCAGTCTAAAATTAGCAAAGGAAGGAATCACACCCTCTTCTGATTTCAAGTGAACACCATAATCATTATGTCCTTCTCAATAAATTAGATAGAGTAAAAGTTACTTAACTTTGTTCAACTTAAAATATAGGTGAAAACTCTCTCTCCATGGCATAACCTTTTCCACTCAACTTTCAAGAGGCAACATAACCCATCATTGAAGAGCTCCTACATTTTCACAATCACACATGAATCATCTTTTTTTTCCATTAGCTCTCTGGTTTTTTGTATTATGTTACTCATGCTAATGACTAAACCTCAGACAGTAGAGAATCCACCTGCAATGCAGTAGACCTGGGTTTGAACCCTGGGTCAGGAAGATCCCCCACAGAAGGGGAACAGCTACCCACTCCAGTATTCTCGCCTGGAGAATTTCATGAACAGAGGAGTCTGGCAGGCTACAGACCATGGGGTCACAAAGAGTCGGACACAACTGAGTGATTTTCACTTTCACTCATGCTAATGACTAAACCAACACATACAAACACAAGAGATGCATAAGAAGTTGAAACAGTCTGAACAATTTTACCAGTCATCATCCTCATCCTAATTGCCTTGCCATTGTTACTAATTCTTTACATGATAAGAGGAAATCGATCCTTTTCTGACCCTAAAAACTCTAGAGCAACAATGAGGCTACAGTTACAAATACACTCATTATGAAGCTTTAAATTCTGACCCCTCTATGATCCCTACATCAGACCTAAAGCCTGGAGAACTGCGACTGCTAGGAGATAACCAAGAGGTTCTACTCATAGAAATGACAAAAGAATATTGGTCTCCTCTGAAGATGTTTTATACTCATGAGCCAGCCCTTCACTGGGCCTAAAAAGAGATGCCTCTTCCAGGACACTTAAACCAAACAACCCTTGCATCAACACAGCCAGGCCTATGCTACGGTCAGTGTTCAGGAATTTGTAGATCAAATCATAGCTTCATATCTATCATCCTGGAATTAGTTCCACTAGGATATTTTGAAAAATGGTCCATATCAATATCATAAATCCACTAAGAAGGTAAACAGCATGAATCTCTTCAGTTAAAGATGGGAGTTTAAATCTCCCCTTAATGATCTGCTGCAACTAAAGACATCGATTCATTACTATCTCAATCATTCTAGGCCTATTTATTACAGCCCAGTGAGTAATTTTAAAATACATTTATCACATAAACCTAGAATTTAAACTCACTCAAAAAATAATCCACCCCTTGAGAAAGAAAATGAACTAAAATTTATTGGCCTCATTCATTACCCCAACAATAACAGGACTTCTCTCATCATCTTCATTGGTCTAGTCCCAAGAACTGCATTCCCCATACCTACACCACAAGTCCACAACTGCATCACTTCTACTCAACAATGATGCCTCCAACTCACATCAAAATAAATAACAGCTATTCATATCACTCAGCCATAAGGTGGAACAAAACTGGGTCATTTGAAGAGACACGGCTGGACTTAAAGACTGTCATATGGAGTGAAGTAAGTCAGAAAGAGAGAAATATAGTATATTAATGTATATGTGGAATCTAGAAAAACAGTATAGATGATCTAATTTGCAAAGCAGAAAGAGAGACACAGACACAACAAACAGTGTGGATACGAGTTGGGGGCAAGAGAGGTGGGATGAATCGGGAGGTTGAGATGGCCACATACACACTATTGACATTATGTAAAATAGGTAATGAGAATCGACTGCACAGCACAGGGCATGCTACTTAATGTTCTGTGGGGACCTAAATGCGAAGGAAATCCAAAAAAGAGGGGTACATGTATATGCACGGCTGATTATTTGTGCTGCGTGGTAGAAACTAATACAACATTGTCAAGCAGCTATCCTCCAACTAAAATTAATCAAAAAACCCCCAAATAACAGCCATTTACAATCACAGAGGCCAGACCTGAACACGAGTATTTCAATCACTCGTTCTATTTATTGGGTCAACAAGTTTACTAGGATACCTACCACCTTCACTTATACCCACCGCACAACTCTCAACACATTCAGGTCTAGCAATCCCTCCATGAGCAGGAATTGTTAACGCCTGGTTTTCCCCCACGTAACAAAAACATCCTTGGACCATTCTGTACCACAAGGAACCCCAGTTCGTCTTATCCCTGGGCTAGTCCTCATCACAACTGTGAGCCTATTTAGTCAATCCACAGCCTCAGCCATATGATTAACAGCCAATATTGGAGCAGGGCACTCATTAATTCACTGAATGGTGGGGGGAGCTCCAGTGTTGGTACATATTAGGACCAGCACAGCGCTTATGACAGTCATCATCTCATTCCACCCATGGTCCTCGAGTCTGCTGTCCCATTAGTTCAAGCTCATGTACTCACCCTGCTAGTAAGTCTCTACTGACGTGACTGCACCCATCAAACCCAGGCATGCCAGAGTAACTCTCAGTCCCTGACTCCCTTCAGGAGCTCCTTCAGTTCTCCTAACACCTGGCCTCCTCATAGGGTTTAAGTTCAATACGAGAATGCTCACCAAGTCTAACATTCTCACAACATACTGATGATGAGACACTGCCCAAGAAAGGCCACCTGCCAAGGCCATCCTATGCCAACTGTTCAGAAAGGACTTCGATCTGGACTAATTCTTCTTGTTTGTTTAATAAACATATTTTATTGAAGTATAGTTGACTTACAATGTTTCACAGCAAGGTGATTCAGTTATACACATACACATAGTATTTTTCAGATTATTTTTATTTATTAAAGGTTATTATAAGCTGTTGATTCGTTTCCTGTGTTATACAGTAAAACTTTATTGCTTGTTGCATGTTTTTTAAATTAGAAATATAGCATTCTATTTATACTAAGTCAGACAGGATCAAAATGTCTTAAATTTTTTAGTTAGGCAGAAGTTCATAAGTTTTCTAAAATATATGTATTATACACACTATTTACATGTGTTTAGACTCTCAGTTGTGTTTGACTCTTTGTGACCCCATGGACTGCAGTCCACCGGGCTCCTCTGTCCATGGTGATTCTCCAGGCAAGAATACTGGAGTGGGCTGCCATGCCCTCCTCCAGGCGATCTTCCCAACCCAGGGTTCAAACCCAGGTCTCCTGCATTGCAGGTGGGTTCTTTATCATCTGAGTCTAAATTCTTGATTGGGTAGTCTATCCCTTCTCCAGGGGATCTTCCTGACTCAGCAATCGAACCAGGTCTCACACTTGCAGGCAGATTCTTTACAAGCTGAGCTACCAGGGAAGCACCCACACACTATTTAATATATATGTATGCAAAAGTTTTTCCACTACACTTGAGAAAGAAAATTTAAAAAAAACAGAAAAGACAGAGATATTGGAAAACATAAACTAAATTAAACAGAAGCACTGAATATGAAATAGAAGAAGTGAAACAAACTAGATAAAAATAGAGGATTATCATATAGTCCAGTTGTTTTCAAACATTGCTGCTCATTAGAAACATATCTGGAGCTCTGGAGGAAAAAAAGTAATGTCTTGGCTTTTGTATTTTTCAAAAAATTCCAAGTTAATTCTGATATGTATCTGGATTTAAAAAGTGATTACAGGTTTTTCTATTAAATGCTAGTTTTGGTGATATAGAATTCTATTATTTTTCTGTTGACCAATCATGAATCAATAGTATTAAATGAGTAATAGTTACATAATCACAATAGTAAAAGATGTTTATCACTGTCTACAACCAATGATATAGATTAATGCTTTTCATGATTTCCGAAGTCCTCTTTAATACCACCCTTTTCTGAGTCTTCCATTATTCAAGCTTTGCCCCCACACCTGAGCTAGGTGGATGCTGACCCCCCCCAAGCATTCACCCTCTAAATCCACTTGAGGACCACTCCTCAACACCTCAGTCCCATTAGTCACTGAGGTTCTCATCACCTGTGCCTGCCATGGACTCACAGCAGGAGACAAATACATACCCTCCAAGAACTGTCTGGGGCTTCCCCAGTGGCTCAGGGGTAAAGAACCTGCCTATCAATGCTGGAGACACAGGTTTGATCCCTGGGTCAGGAAGATCCCCTGGAGGAGGAAATGAGAACCCACTCCAATATTCTTGCCAGGAAAAAAATCCCATGGGCAGAGGAGCCTGGTGGGCTACAGTCTATGGGGCTGCTAAGAGTCAGATATGACTGAGCAACAAACTCTATGACAACTGCCTGGGGTGTTCACTACACATTTCACAAGCCTCAGAATAGTAGGAAACACCTCTTACAATTTCAGATAGGATATATGGATCAGCTTACTTCATGGCTACAGGATTCCTCAGCCAAAATGTAATGACTGATTCTACTTTCCTGATCAACCGCTTCTTAGACTATTTAGAATTTCACTTCACATCCAATCACCACTTTGACTTTTAAGTAGCTCTGCCTGAAACTGCCATCTTGCAAACTTGGTATGACTATTATGTATCTATCACTAAGGCTGCTGAACATCACCATCAGAGAGATACAAAAGTACAATGAGATGTCACCTCACACTTGTCAGGATGGCCATGATCAAGAAATCTAGAAACAATAAACAGTAGAGAGGGTATGGAGGAAAGAGAACCCTCCTACACTGTTGGTGGGAGTGTAAATTGATGCAGCCACTATGGAGAAGAAGATGGAGGTTCCTTTAAAAACTAAAAACAGAATTACCATATTATCCAGCAATATCACTCCTGGGCATTTATATGAAGAAAATCATAATCTGAAATGATACATGCATCCCAATGTTCACTGCAGCACTATTTACAATACTCAAGACATGAAAGCAATCTAAATGTCCATTAACAGAGGAATGGATAAAGATGCGGTACATATACACAATGGAATGTTACTGAGCCATAAAAAAGAATGAAATAATGACATTTGCAGCTACATGGATGGACCTCTAGGTCCTCTAGATTATCATACTAAGTGAGGTAAGTCAGATAGACAAGGACAGATATCATACGATATCCCTCATAAGGGAACCCTCTTACACTTTTGGTGGGAATGCAAACTAGTACAGCCACTATGGAGAACAGTGTGGGGATTCCTTAAAAAACTGGAAATAGAACTGCCATATAACCCAGCAATCCCACTGCTAGGCATACACACTGAGGAAACCAGAATTGAGAGACACATGTACCCCAGTGTTCATAGCAACACTGTTTATAATAGCCAGGACATGGAAGCAACCTAGATGTCCATCAGCAGACAAATGGATAAGAAAGCTGTGGTACATATACACCATGGGATATTACTCAGCCATTAAAAAGAATATATTTGAATCAGTTCTAATGAGGTGGATGAAACTGGAGCCCATTATACAGAGTGAAGTAAGCCAGAAAGAAAAACACCAATACAGTATACTAATGTATATATATATATATATATATATGGAATTTAGAAAGATGGTAACGATAACTCTGTATGTGAGACAGCAAAAGAGACACAGATGTGCAGAATAGTCTTTTGGACTCTGTGGGAGAGGGCAAGGGCGGGATGATTTGGGAGAATGGCACCGAAACATGTATATTATCAAGTGTGAAACAAACCACCAGTCCAGGTTCGATGCATGAGACGGGGTGCTCCGGGCTGGTGCACTGGGATGACCCAGAGGGATGGGATGGGGAGGGGGTGGGAGGGGGGTTCAGGATGGGGAGCACATGTACACCCGTGGTGGATTCATGTCAGTGTAGGGCAAAACCAATACAATATTGTAAAGTAGAATAAATAAATAAAAGGAAAAAGGACACAATTGAACTCATTTACAAAACAGCAATAGATTTACAGACATGGAAACCAAACTCGTGGTAACCAAAGGAGAAATGTAAGCAGAGGGGATAAATCAGGACCCTGGGATTAACATACACACACTACTACATGTAAGACAGATAACCAACAAGGACCTACTGTATAGCACAGGGAACTCTACTCAATTTTCTATGATAACTTATATAAAAAGAAAATCTAGAAAAGAATGAATATATGCATAAGTAGTGGGCTTCCCTGGTGGCTCAGATGGTAAAGAATCCACTGAATCACTCTGCTATACACCTGAAACTAACAAACATCAACTCTACTCCAAAAAAAATTTAAAAAAAAGCAAAGCATGCTCATTAAACCTCTGTTTCTAACTGCACTAACAGCTACGAGTTTGGTCTATGCGTGCACCCAAAAAGGACTAGAAAGAACTGAATATGATCATTAACTTAAACTAAAATAATATTGACTCATTACATTATAATTAAGTTCATAATTATCTAGTGCCTTTTAGTATATATAAATATTAATAATGCATGTACAGTTAGCTCTGTAGGATTAATACATTGATCTCAATATCCTTACTAGATATGATGCCTTGAAGGAATAATATTATCACTCCTCATGATAGCAAACCTAATAATTCTAAACACACATTTCAGTCTAGCTAGTAGAATACCCATTGTTCTACTAGTATTTGCAGCCTGCGAAACGGCACCTGAACTATCCTTATTAGTAACAGTATCAAACATGTATGGCATCAACTAGGTACACAATCTTAACTTTCTCCAATGTTAAAAATTAACTCTGTAATTATATTAAAGCACTAACATGATTCTAATAACAAAAACTAATATCATCTGAATTAACCCTATAACCCAGAGCGTCATGATTAGTGGAATAAGCCTATTTCTTGTCAATTTAATGAGAACAATCTCAACTCTTCACTAGTTTCTTCGGTGACTCCCTCTGGGCAGCACTATTAGCTTTCACAACAGGATTTTGCCGCTCACACTTCTAGACAGCCAATCCCGCCTGTCCAAAGAATCCCAAACCACCCCTCAAAAATTCTCCATCACCATGCTAGTAATATTACAAATGTTTCTAATCTTAACCTCGGCTGCCATGGAACAAACACTATTCTATATTTTATTTGAAGCAACTAGTGTTCCAACACTTCTCATTACTCAATGCGGGTAATCAGAACAACTTCAGGCAGGACTTTCTTATTCTACACACTAGTAGGATCCCTCCCCTTCTTAGTAGCACTATGATATATCCACAACACTGCAGGCTCATTAAACTTCATAATTCATAGACATAGAGAACAGGCTGGGGGATGCTAAGGGGGAGGGAGTTTGAGGAGGGGTAGAGTGAGAGGCTGGGGTTAGCAGAGGTAAACTTCTACATAGAGGATGGATAAACAAGGTCCCACTGTACAGTACAGAGAACAATATTAAATATCCTGTGATAAACTGTAACAGAAAAGAACACTAAAAAAGAATACATGTATGTGTATAGCTTCCCAGCTGGCTCTAGTGGTAAAGAACTAGCTTGACAATATAGGAGCCATAAGAGACATGGGTTCGATCCCTGGGTTGGGAAGATCCCCTGGAGGAGGGCATGGCAACCCACTCCAGTATTCTTGCCTGGAGAATCACCATGGACAGAGGATCCTCGAAGGCTACAGTCCATGGGGTTGCCAAGAGTCGGAGATGACTTGAAGCGACTTAGCACACACACACATGTATGAGAATCACTTTGCTGTACGGCAGAAGGTAATGACACTGTAAATCAACTGTATTTCAATCAAAATTTTTTAAACTTAATAAGTCAATGTCAAACACACATAATACCCACCTCCTGATCCAGCATTTTCATAGGACTCGGAGGCAGACTAGACCTCAGTTAAAACATCTGACGGCTTTCAGCTCTGATCACCCCAAGCCTATGGAGAAGCCCCCCAGGACAGAGTCCACAGCCCTAGAATCTGTACTAGTAACAGTGGGAGGTTACGGATCCACACACAGGTTTCAGGGCAGCTGCTGCCTGAATCACCTCCAGCATCACATCAACTATACCCGTCTCCCAGGAAACTCATACCAACAATGCATTTACAGCCCAACAACCATCCCAGCACAAGACCTGTAAACACACCTTCGTTCACAGCAACATGATGATTCCTAGTATGTCTTACAGATTTAGCCCTGCTCCCAACTATCAACCTAACTGGAGAATTATGTATAGTATTATCAGCTCTTTCATGATCAAACACCACCATTATCCTCATGGGAATTAATATAGTAATGACTGCTTTATACTCCCTATATACACTCATTATAGCACCAAGGTAAATACACACATCATGTTCCTAACATCAAGCCATCACTGATAGTGATGAACCCAGAGTTTGTCTTACTGAGTGAAGTCAGAAAGAGAAACACAATTACCATGTATTAATGCATATATATAGAATCTACAAAAATGGTACTGATGAACCTATTTGCAGGGCAGGAACAGAGATGCAGACTGCAGAACAGAACTGTGGGCACTCAGTGGAGGGAAGGAGAGGGTGGGATGAAATGAGGGTAGCACTGACATATACACACTGCCATGTGTAGACAGACCGCTGCGGGAAGCCGCCGGATGGCGCAAGGAGCCTACCCTGGCACTCTGTGATGACCTGGGGTGGGATGTGGGGGACGGAGGCTTGAGAGGGAGGACGTATGTATACTTACAGCACAAACTAACACAGCAATGTGAAGCAACTACACTCCAAGTACAAAATAAATAAAATGGAACTAAATAAGAAATTAGAAAAAGAAGTGTATAATAAAACCCAAAATGAAGAAAATAACTAAAACCTAAGGTCAGAAATTAACACCATTGGAAGCAGAAAACAACAGAGGAAATCAGTAGGCCAATCTAGTCAAGAGAGTTTGGGTCTACTTATGCATTGTATTCAAATAATTTTATCCTTTAATTCCTAAGGTAGAAAATTCATTTTTAGGATCTTAATATATTAGCCATGTACTAAACCATAATATCAAGTCACTGTATTTGTAGACTACCTACAAGTTTATAAGTTTGACTGTTATAATGAGTGTTACATAGCCCATCAATTTTAGATTTAAATATAAAGCATGTGTTTTGGAATAAAAAAATCACTGACATGAGAAAATGCTCTTTTCTCTCTTACCTTTATTACTCCTATCACTCAATCCCCAAAATTATGTGCTGGCCCCCCTATTGCCAATAGTTTTTTTAAAAACCCACTAGATTTATTGTGCTCAAACTTTTTATTTACCAGAAAAGTACACCAGAACTTCTAATTCAGGCCTCAAGACCTAAAAGGATGTCTTTTTCAGACTTTTAAAGGGTAACAGTCATCACCTGATCTTAGGAGCCACTCATGCACCTCTAAATAAAAGGAATACATTTATTTGCCTCTTTCACAGCAATTAGACTATTTATATCAACACTATCGATTATAACAAACTAACATATAAAGTAACATATACTCAACCTACACAAAAGCCATTATCTCATATGCTTTTATCACCAGTCAGATCTCTATGGTAATATTCATTCACTCCATCTGCAATGCAGGATACCCTGGTTTGATTCCTGGGTTGAGAAGATCTCCTGGAGAAGGGATAGACTACCCACTCCCGTATCCCTGGGCTTCCCCCCTGGTGGCTCAGACGGTAAAGAATCTGCCTGCCATGCGAGAGACCTGGGTTCAAACCCTGGATTGGGAAGATCCCCTGGAAAAGGGCATGGCAACCCATTCCAGTATTCTTGCCTGGAGAATCCCCATGGACAGAGGAGTCTGGTGGGCTGCAGTCCATGGGGTCGCAAAGAGTTAGACACGACCAAGCGACAAAGCACAGCACAGCAGGCCAAGAATGATTTCCAACAGACAATGAATCACTGTCAAAACTTTCAAATGACCATTTAGCTTCAAAAGAGACAACATCAATAATATTTGTACCAGTAGCTATACTTGTTACATGATTATAGAATTCTTAATATGATACATACACACAGACCCTAACATGAACCATTTTTCAAATACTTCCTCCTCTTTCTAATTACAATACTAATTCTTGGTACTGCCAATATCCTTTTCCAACTTCTCACTGGATGAGGAGGAGATGGAATTATACCTTTTTACTGATTGTATGATGACATGGCCAAGCAGAAGCCAATCCAGCTGCCCTGGAAGCAATCCTTCCCCTCCGCCCCTCTTTGGTCCCACTGGGCTGCTCCTGGGATTTTAGTTCCCAGACCAAGGTTCAAATCTGGGCCCCAGCAATGACAGCCCAGAATCCTAACCACTAGGCCACCAGGGGACTCCTCCCTCAAGCAATCTTATGTAACTGCATGGGAGATACTGGATTTCTTATATCAATTAGCATGACTATTCAACATAAACATGAAATATACAACATATTTTTATACTTAAACTACTCCAGCTTCCCTTTATAGGACTTGTTTTCCAGCCCCAACTGGAAAATCCACCCCATTTGGCCTCCTTCCTTGAATTCCCTCAGCAAGAGGCCTTCCCCAACCCCCAACCGCTGCCCCTCCCCCTATTCAGCCCTGCTCCACTCAAGTGCAAGATGTATAATAGGCATTTTTCTACTTACCCACTTTCACATCCTAATAGAAAACAGTAAGCTCACTCAAACAAGAACATTATGCTTTGGAGCCATCACCACACTACTTACACCCATGCGTGCGTGCATGCATACTCAGCAGTTTGTGTCCTGTCTGACTCTCTGCGACCCTACGGCTTGTAGCCCGCCAGGCTGGGCTCTCACCCAAAACAACATCCAAAAACTGGTTGCTTTCTCCACTTGGGCCAACCAGGCCTCTTTAAGGTAGTGATGGCCATGAGTCAACCTTACTGAGCTTCCTGCACACACATACACGTGCCTTCTTTAAAGCCATAGCATTTGCAAGCTCCGGATCCATGATCCACAATTTAAATGGTGAACAAGACATTCGAAAAACAGGAAGCTTATGGAAAGCCATACCTTTTCACCGCAACCTCCCTTGTTGCCGGAAGTCTCGTGAGAACAGGAAGCCTTGTCCTCACAGGTTCTTATTCCAAAGACCTGATGATGAAAACTGCTAACTCCTTGTAACCAAGGCCTGAGCCCTGTTAATCACTCTCATTGCCACACTGCTCCCAGCTGTCTAACACATGCAAATTTTCTTCCCACTCCCAGGACAACCTTGCTTCTCTATATTCTCAATGAAAATCACCTGCTCCTAATCCATCCCATCAAACATCTATTAGCTGGAAGCATCTTCGCTGGATTCCAACAATATTCTCCCCGCCCCCACCAATTCCACAAATGACAATGCCCTGTTATTGGAAACGAGCTGCCCTGGCCATGACTATTTCAGGTTTTATTCTGCCCCTTGAAATCAAGTGTACTACGCAAAACCTCAAGTTGAATTATTGTTCAAACCTCTTCAAATTCTCTCATCTCTTAGGATATTTTCCAATGAACTGCCTCTTACCATCATTAAATTTTTCAGCTAGGGAAAAATCAGCGTCATCACTTCTAATCTGACTACAACATGTTTTACCAAAATCCACCTCTCATAGCCAAAGAAAAACCTCTACACTAGCATCAGACCAAAACTGCCCGAGGGAACTGTTTCCTCTCATTCCTCATTACCTCCTCCTGAGCATAATTCTATTTAGTTACCAGAGTAACCGACATCATGACTCCAACACTTATAAGCAGTGATCAGCCAATAACAATTACTAATCAAGTACTAAAATTGTACAACACAGCAATTGCTAGAGCATAATTATGAAAAACCCTGAGTTAGTGGTATCATAAATAACCCAATCCCCTAGTTCATTAAATTTAACCACAATCTCTACATCCTCATCCTTGAAAACAAAAAACCATTAAAAATTCCATCATTCATTCTGAAAGAAATGTGCCTAAAACAGCTTCAGCAGAGACACCGTGAGGCTGAGCAGCTTTTCATTTGTTTACTAACTTTTTAGGCTTCCATGGGTCTGTGGTTTGTTTATAACCTTGGCTGCCTTTTTTTAATATTGAGTTGTTTCTTCCTCATTTGAAAGTTCTTTTATTATTATTGTCTGTGGGATCTTGATTCCCTTGCCAGGGATCGAATCTGCACTCCCTACATTAGGAGGGCAGAGTCTTAACCTCTGGACCACCAGTGAAGTCTAGAAAGTTTTTTAAAAAAAAAACAAAAAGGATTTTATATTGGAGTAAAGGTGATTAACAATGTGTTAGTTTCAGGTATAGGGCAAAGTAATTCAGTTACACATGTATCTATTCTTTCACAAATTCTTTTCCCATTCAGGTTGTTACATAATATTGAGAAGAGTCCCCTGTGCTATATAGTAGGCCCTTGTAGGTTACCTATTTTTAAAATAGATAGGACAGTGTATGCATGTCCATCCTGAGAGTTCTTGACATTTTATAGATATTACCCTTTGTAACATGGCTTGGATATATCTTCTCCTATTCTGTGAAATATATTTTAACTTTGGTTCTGTAGTTACATCAGGGTCAGAGATGTTCTCTATCTTCTAATATATTTAAGGATTTTCACCTTATATGTGGTACTTTGATCCTGCCTTGATTTTTCTGTGTGGTGTGAGTATCTCATACCTTCTTACCGATTGCTTCAGTGAGTGACTCTCCTCTAATAGACAATGTTGCCTTTTGTCATATACCAGATTTATGCATGTGCATGGATCTGCTGCTGACTTTCTGGGGCTATTTTACTATCCCTTGCTAATACCAAATAAAATTTTATAGAAATCAAGGAATATAAAAATATTGTTATATCCCTTGATTTTTATCAAGATATTAAGTCTTGATAAAAAATCTTAATATCCAATACAAGTTCAAAGCTGTTTTATTCCTGGTACTTTTTAATTTTTAAAAGCTTTTTAGAATAGTGTTAGGTTTACAGGAAAATTGAAAGAGAGATTACAGAGGCACTTTACATTTTACTATGAATTTTTAAGATGGACTTGGCAAGTCCCATAAAAAAATGAAAACCTTTTTTTCTTGGAGCTGCATTAAATTTATAGGTTAATTTGGGGGGAAGTGATTTATGATTAAACCTCACAGTCGTGAACACAGTCTTCATCGACTTAGGAACTTTATTGTTTTCAGTAGTTTATTGTTTTCTTCATAGGAGTCTTGCCCATCTTTTGTCACATTTATTCTTTAGATGCTTTTTTTTGTAGCTACTCAGAATCAGATTTTTTTGTTTTTTTTGTTTTTTTTTTGCCATGCCACTCAGCTTATGGGATGGCAGTTCCCTGACCAGGGATGGAACCTGGGCCATGGCCGTGAAAGCTCAGAGTCCTAATCACTGGACCGCCACGGAATTCCCTACACTGAAGTTTTAAACCATCCTTGGTGCCTTCTGTAGCACCACAGACAATGACGCATACTAAGTAATGCCCCAATTCAGTGCCTTGTCCCCTTATTCAGCTCATGAGTCTATGGGTCATGGTTTAGGCTGTAAGGCTTTTCTGTCCTTGGCAGGGCTGACCTGCAGCCTGAAGGTAGGTTTGCCGTTGCCTCTGGGTCAGCTTCCTGTCAATTCAGGCAGTGGGGAGACACAAGAAGGACAAGCCCCAAAGGAAAAGTGCTTTTCAAGTCCCATGTCTCTACTTCCTTGAGAATGCACCCTCACAGTGAAGGGTGGGAGCTGCCACTGTGGATGGGCATCCTCTGATTAAAAAATATTTTCCCTCAAGTGTGAATCTACAGGGGATTACATTCACTAAATGGAGTATGGAAATTCTGATACAGAAAGATGTCCAACTTAATAAGACACTCTACCTCTCGGTACAGAAATAAAGGCAGGCATATGAGGGAAAACAAGCAGGTCAGAAGCAGAGTGTGTGCAGTTCTCTAAGCTTTCATTAACCTAGTTTGTTCTGAACATATATGGACTACCCACAGAAAGGACCCCCTCCCCACAGTGCCCCACATATACGTACAGAAGGCAGAGGGGGCAACTGAGTCATCTGTCAAAAAATGGAAGCTCTCTGGAGGAGGGGCCTTATTGGAAAAGGAGACCCTTAAGAGCTCAGGGCTGACAATCCCACTCCTGGGCACATATCCAAAGAAAACTGTAATTCAAAAGGATGTGTGCAGCTTGAGGTTCATTGTAGCACTATTTACAATAGCCAGGACATGGAAGCAACCTAGACGTCCATTGACAGAGGAATGGATAAAGATGTGGTACATACATTCAATGGAGTGCTACTCAGCCATACAAAAGAACAAAATAATGCCATCTGCAGTGAGATGGATGGACCTAAAGATTGTCCTACAGAAGATGGCAGAGAAATAGGATGGGGAGACCACTTTTTCCCTCACAAATTCATCAAAAGATCATTTGAATGCTGAGCAACTTCCACAAAACAACTTCTGAATGCTGGCAGAGGACATCAGGCACCCAGAAAGGCAGCCCATTCTCTTTGAAAGGAGATAGGACAAAATATAAATGACAAAAAGAGAGACAAAAGAGTTAGGGATGGAGACCCGTCCTGAGGAGGGAGTCATGAAAGAGAAGTTTCCAAACACCAGGAAACCCTCTCACCAGTGGGTCTGTGGGGAGTTTTGGAATCTCAGAGGGCAACATAACCAGGAGGGAAAAAAAGCCCCACCTAACTGCAACTCCCAGCAAAGAAGGAACCCAGATGCTTCTGTCCACCACCAGGGAGCAGGGGCTGAACAGGGAGGCAAGGGTTGTACGCTTAGGGTAAGGACCAGGCCTGAATGCCCTGAGGACAATCTGAGGGTGCTAACATGAGATAGCAATCCAAACTGTGGGATGGCCAGAGAGAAACAAGAGAGAGAGAGGGTGAGCGAGAACTTTCCCGCGAAAAGCTCTAACCTAAGGCACAGCCTGGCCTGCTCACAGAACAAAGGACTGAGTGAATGCTAGAGGAGAGCTAGCCAGCTGCAGGCCAGCCAATCCCCCTGCCAGAGGCAGAGAGGCAGGCAGGCGACAGCCAGAGCCATAAGGCAAGGGGCAATCTCAGCCCCAGAGACGGCATCCTCCACCAAACTGTGAGCAGGCCCCCAGTTGCTAACCAAGTCTTCCTGGGATCCTGGATGGTTGACATCCACCAGGAGGGTCGCAGCCAGAGACCAGCTCCCCAGAGGAGACACACAGCACATCTGAGACGGTGCTCTTGCGGTGCACTCGGGAAACCCAGGGGCTGGGACGGGGAGGTGATAAGACTCTCCGCCCAGCTGGGAGAGTGTGCTCACCAAGCACCAGGTCACCAAAGCCACACAGACCTGGGAGGGCACAAAACACAGGCCCAACCGAGTCTGCATCTTTGTGGAGTACCCGAAAACCTGAACCTGAGCGGCTTAGACCTGGGAAGTGCACGCAACCCAGGGCCTGCTTTGGACAGTTCCCCTGCAGAGCAACCTGGAGCCTGGGCAGTGTAGACCAGGAAAGCACACACGCCATGAGTGGGGGCAAACCCAGTGTGGCCCAGACACTGCGAGCTCCCCACACACGCCAGTGAGATTTGTCTGCAGGGCTCCTCCCTCCCCACAGCACCACTGAACAAGTGAGCCTAAATAAGTGACCACCTTCGCCCCCTTGTGTCAGGGTGGAAATCAGACACTGAAGAGGCTTGCAAACAGAGGAAGCCAAAATAAACAAAGAAGAGGGAACCACTCTAGAAGTGACAGGTGCAACAGATTAAAACCCTGTAGTTAGCACTGACTACATTGGAAGGGGCCTGTAGACCTTGAGAAGAGGTATAAGCTGGAACAAGGAACTACCTGAAACTGAAATGACCCCACACTGCTTCTCAACAGCTCCAGAGAAATTCCTAGATATATTTTTACTATTATCATTTTTTAACAATTAAAAAAAATTTTAAGTTCTTTATTACTCCTTTAATTTTCATTTTTGTGACCTATTACCTTGAAAAAAAAGACCCCATTTTAAAGCAAATTTTATATATATATATTTTATAATTTTTGTGATTTTGTTTTATATTTTTAATATTGTATTTTTGAGAGTCTAACCTCTACCCTAGATTTTTAGTCTTTGCTTTTTGATATTTGTTATCAATTTTGTACCTTTAAGAATCTAATCTTCAGTACCCACTTTTACTTAGGGGTGTGATTACTGGCTAGACTGCTCTCTCCCCCTTTGACTCCCCCTTTTCTCCTCCTGGTCACCTCTATCTCCCTCCTCCCTCCTCTTCTCCATGTAACTCTGTGAACCTCTCTGGGTGTCCCTCACTGTGGAGAATCTTTCCACCACTAACCTAGATGCTTTATCATCAGTGCTGTATGGATGGAGAAGTCTTAAGGCTGCTGTAAGAATAAGACCGAAAGCCAGAGGCAGGAGGCTTAAATCCAAAACTTGACAACTCCAGAAAACTCCTGACTCCAGGGAACATTAATCGACAAGAGATCGTCCGAAAGCCTCCATACCTGCACTGAAACCAAGCCCCACCCAAGAGTCAACAAGTTCCAGAGCAAGACATGCCATGCTAATCCTCCAGCAACACAGGAACACAGCCCTGAGCATTAAAATACAGGCTGCCCAAAGCCATGCCAAACCCACAGACACCCCAAAACTCACTACTGGACACTTCATTGCACTCCAGAGAGAAGAGACCCAACTCCACGCACCAGAACACAGATGCAAGCTCCCCTAACCAGGAAACGCCACTCATCCAACCCCACCCACAGGGAGCAAGGGTCATAATAAAGAGGAACCACAAACTTCTAGCCTGCAGAAAGGCCACCTCAAACACAGCAATCTAAACAAAACGAAAAGGCAGAGAAATATTCAGCAGGTAAAGGAACATGATAAATGCCTGCCAAACCAAACCAAAGAGGAGGCGATAGGGAGTCTACTTGAAACAGAATTCAGAATAATGGGAGTAAAGATGATCCAAAACCTTGAAAACAAAATGGAGTTACAGATAAATAGCTTAGAGACAAGGATTGAGAAGATGCAAGAAATGTTTAACAAGGACCTACAAGATATAAAAAAGAGTCAATCAATAATGAATAACACAATAAATGAGGTCAAAAGCACTCTGGAGGGGACCAAGAGTAGAATAACTGAGGCAGAAGACAGGATAAGTGAGGTGGAAGACAGAATGCTGGAAATAAATGAAGCAGAGAGGGAAAAATTAAAAGGAATTAAAAGAAATGAGGACAACCTCAGAGACCTCTGGGCAATGTTAAATGCCCCAACATTCAAATCACAGGAGTCCCAGAAGAAGATGATAAAAAGAAAGGCCATGAAAAAATACTTGAGGAGATAATAGTTGAAAACTTTCCTAAAATGGGAAAGGAAATAGCCACCCAACTCCAAGAAACCCAGAGAGTCCCAAAAAGGATAAACCCCAGGTGAAACATCCCAAAACACACATTAATCAAGTTAATGAAGATCAAACACAAAAAGCAAATATTAAAAGCAGCAAGGGAAAAGCAACAAATAACACACAAAGGAATTCCCATAAAGTAACAGATGATCTTTCCATAGAAACTCTTCAGGTCAAAAGGGAATGGCAGGACATACTTAAAAGTGATGAGAGAGAAAAACCTACAACCCTCATTACTATATCCAGCAAGGATCTCATTCAAATATGAAGGAGAAATCAAAAGCTTTATAGACAAGCAAAAGCTGAGAGAATTCAGCACCATCAAACCAGCTCTTCAACAAATCCTAAAGGATCTTCTCTAGAGAGGAAACACAGAAAAGGCTTATAAACTCAAACCCAAAACAACAGAGTAAATGGCAATGGGATCATACTCATCAATAATTACCTTAAATGTAAATGGGTTGAATGCCCCAACCAAAAGACAAAGACTGGCTGAATGGATAAAAAAACAAGACCCCTATATATGCTGTCTACAAGAGACCCACCTCAAAACAAGGGACACATACAACCTGAAAGTGAAGGGCTGGAAAAAAATATTTCATGCAAATGGAGACCAAAAGCAAGCAGGAGTAGCAATACTCATTTGTCAGATAAAATAGACTTTGAAATAAAGGTCATGAAGAGATAAAGAAGGACAATACATAATGATCAAAGAAAGGATCAATCAAAAAAGAAGATATAACAATTATAAATATATATGCCCCCAGCATAGGAGCACCACAATATGCAAGGCAAATACTATCAAGTATGAAAGGGGAAATTAACAGTAACACAATAATAGTGGGAGACTTTAACACCCCACTCACACCTATGGATAGATCAACTAAACAGAAAATTAGCAAGGAAACACAAACTTTAAATGATACAATGGACCACTTAGACCTAATTGATATCTTTTCACCCCAAACAATGAATTTCACCCCAAAACAATGAATTTCACCTTTTTCTTAAGTGCACATGGGACATTCTTCAGGATAGATCACAGCCTGGGCCATAAGTCCAGCCTTGGTAAATTCAAAAAACTTGAAATCATCTCAAGCATCTTTTCTGATCACAGTGCAGTAAGATTAGAGGTCAACCATAGGGGAAAAAACTATTAAAAATACAAACATATGGAGGCTAAACAACATGCTTCTGAATAACCAACATATCACAGAAGAAATAAAAAAAAGAAATCAAAATATGCATAGAAACAAATGACAGTGAAAACATGACAACCCAAAACCCATGGGATTCATAGGGGAAGGTTCATAGCAATACAAGCTTACCTCAAGAAACAAGAGAAAAATCAAATAATCTAACTTCACACCTAAAGCAACTAGAAAAAGAAGAAATGAAGAACCCCAGGGTTAGTAGAAGGAAGGAAATCATAAAAATTAGGGCAGAAATAAATGAAAAAGAAACAAAGGACACTATAGCAAAAATCAACAAAACTAAAAGCTGGATCTTTGAGAAGATAAATAAAAAGACAAACCATTAGCCAGACTTATCATGAAAAAAGGGAGAAGAATCAAATCAACAAAATTAGAAAGAAAATGGAAAAATCACAACAGACAACATAGAAATACAAAGGATCATAAGAGACTACTACCAGCAGCTCTATGCCAATAAAATGGACAACTTGGAAGAAATGGATGAATTCTTAGAAAAGCATAATCTTCCAAAACTAACCAGGAAGAAATAGAAAATCTCAACAGGCCCATCACAAGCATGGAAATCAAAACTGTAATTAAAAATCTTCCAACAAACAAAAGCCCAGGACCAGATGGCTTTACAGGTGAATTCTACCAAAAATTTAGAGAAGAGCTAACACCTATCCTATTCAAACTCTTCCAGAAAATTGCAGAGGAAGGTAAACTGCCAAACTCATTCTATAAGGCCACCATCACCCTAATACCAAAACCAGACAGAGATGCTCAAAAAAGAAAACTGCAGACCAGTATCACTGATGAGCATAGATGCAAAAATCCTTAACAAAATTCTAGCAAACAGAATCCAACAACATATTAAAAGGATCATACATCATGACCAAGTGGGCTTTATCCCAGGGATGCAAGGATTCTTCAACATTTGCAAATCAATGTGATACACCACATTAACAAATTGAAAGATAAAAACCATATGATTATCTGAATAGATGCAGAGAAAGCCTTTGACAAAATTCAGCATCCATTTATGATAAAAACCCTTCAGAAAGCAGGCATAGAAGGAACATACCTCAACATAATAAAAGCCATATATGATAAACCCACAGCAAACATTACCCTCAATGGTGAAAAATTGAAAGCATTTCCCCTAAAATCAGGAACAAGACAAGGGTGCCCACTCTCACCACTACTATTCAGCATAGTGTTGGAAGTGTTGGCCACAGCAATCAGGGCAGAAAAAGAAGTAAAAGGAATCCAGAGAGGAAAAGAAGTGAAACTCTCACTGTTTGCAGATGACATGATCCTCTACATAGAAAACCCTAAAAGACATCATCAGAAAATTACTAGAGCTAATCAATGAAGATAGTAAAGTTGCACAATATAAAATTAACACACAGAAATCCCTTGCATTCCTACACACTAACAATGAGAGAACAGAAAGAGAAATTAAGGAAACAATTCCATTCACCATTGCAATGAAAAGAATAAAATACTTAGGAATATATCTACCTAAAGAAACAAAAGACCTATAAATAGAAAACTATAAAACACTGATGAAAGAAGTCAAAGATGATACAAATAGATGGAGAAACATACCATGTTCATGGATTGGAAGAATCAATACAGTGAAAATGAATATACTACCCAAAGCAATTTATAGAGTCAATGCAATCCCTATCAAGCTACCAACAGCATTTTTCAGAGAACTAGAACAAATAATTTCACAATCTGTATGGAAATACAGAAAACCTTGAATAGCCAAAGCAATCTTGAGAAAGAAGAGTGGAACTGGAGGAATCAACTTGCCTGACTTCATACTATACAAAACTATAGTCATTAAGACAGTATGGTACTGGCACAAAGACAGAAATATAGATCAATGGAACAGAATAGAAAGCCCAGAGATAAATCCATGTACCTACGGACACCTTATCTTTGACAAAAGAGGCAAGGATATACAATGGAAAAAAGACAACCACTTTAACAAGTGGTGCTGGGAAAACTGGTCAACCACTTGTAAAAGAATGAAACTAGAACACTTTCTAACACCATACACAAAAATAAACTCAAAATGGATTAAAGATTTAAATGTAAGACCAGAAACTATAAAACTCCAAGAGGAAAACATAGGCAAAACACTCTCTGACATAAATCACAGCAGACTCCTCTACAACCCACCTCCCAGAGTAATGGAAATAAAAGTAAAAATAAACAGATGGGACCTAATTAAACATAAAAGCTTTTGCACAATGAAGGAAACTATAAGCAAAGTAAAAAGACAGCCTTCAGAATGGGAGAAAATAATAGCAAATGAAGCAACTGACAAAGAATTAATCTCAAAAGTATACAAGCAGCTCATGTAGTTCAATTCCAGAAAAATCAATGACCCAAACAAAAAATGAACCAAAGAACTAAACAGACATTCCTCCTAAGAAGACATACAGATGGCTGACAAACACATGAAAAGATGCTCAACATCACTCATTATCAGAGAAATGCAAATCAAAACCACAATGAGGTACCATCTCATGCCAGTCAGAATGGGTGCTATCCAAAAGTCTACAAGCAATAAATGCTGGAGAGGATGTGGAGAAAAGAGAACCCTCTTACACTATTGCTGGGAATGTAAACTAGTACAGCCACTATGGAGAACAGTATGGGGATTTCTTAAAAAACTGGAAATAGAACTGCCTTATGACCCAGCAATCCCACTGCTGGGCATACACACCAAGGAAACCAGAATTGAAAGAGACATGTGTACCCCAATGTTCACCGCAGCATGGTTTACAATAGCTAGAACATGAAGCAACCTAGATGTCCATTAGCAGACGAATGGATAAGAAAGCTATGGTACATATACACAATGGAATATTACTCAGCTATTAAAAAGAATGCATTTGAATCAGTTCTAATGAGGTGGATGAAACTGGGGCCTATCATGTAGAGTGAAGTAAGCCAGAAAGAAAAACACCAATACAGTATATTAATGCATATATAAAGAATTTAGAAAGATGGTAACAATGACCCTATATGTGAGATATTAACGCATATATAAAGAATTTAGAAAGATGGTAACAATGACCCTATATGTGAGATAGCAAAAGAGACACAGAGGTAAAGAACAGACTTTTGGACTCTGGGAGAAAGTGAGGGTAGGATTATTTGAGAGAATCGCATTGAAACATGTATATTACCATATGTGAAATCAATCGCCAGTCCAGGTTCGATGCATTAGACAGGGCACTCAGGGCTGGTGCCCTGGGATGACCCTGAGGGATGGGATAGGGAGGGAGGTAGGAGAGAGGTTCAGGATGGGGGACACATGTACACCCAAGACTGATTCATGTTAATGTATGACAAAAACCACTACAATATTTTAAAGTAATTAGCCTCCAATTAAAACACATTAAAAAAAAGACTGTCATACAATGTGAACTCCAAAAAAGACAAATGTATAATGTTGTTTATATGTGGAATCTAGGAAAAAATGGTACAAATGAACTTATTTGCAAAGCAAAAATAAAGTCACAGATGTAAAAATACAAACTTATCGTTACCAAGGCGGGAAGATGTGGGATGAATTGGGAGATTAGGGTCGACATATACACACTACTATGTATAAAATATATAACTAGTGAGAACAAACTGTATAGTTCATGGAACTCTACTCATGCTATGTGGTGACCTAAAATAGGAAGGAATTCAAAAAAGAGAAAATATATGTGTATATACATAGCTGATTCACTTTGCATGGCAGAAGCCAATACAACATTGTAAAGCAACTAAACTCCAATAAAATTTTTTATTTTTAAAGCCCAGGAGCTGGAATCAGTATATTTTTCTATTGTGCTAACTCAGTCTTTTTGAGTCATTTCTCCAATAAGCTCCCAAAATGAGAGGGAATGAACCTCCAGGACCTTCCACGCTTGTCTTGATTGGCCACTGGCCCTTGGGACCCTGCAGCAGCTTAGGTGAAGGTGAGATTTTCGACATCATGAGAACTAGAATATTGGGGTAAGGACATTTGAAACTGCTGGTCCATGTTTGTAAAAAGAGAAAAAAAGTTATCCATTTCTCCTTGACCTCAGTGCACTTCTGGGGTCAGCCATGTTCACACCTGATCAGCTGAGATATGTCACCCCCACCTCAGGGATGATCCAGATCATCTTCCTTTCTGGCCCAGGAGTTGCTACTTTCCAGTGGTGTACACAGTGGGCAGGGGAGGGTGACCATAGAACATCCGGGACAAAGTGGTCAAGTTTATCTACATAGATTTGAACAAAATGAAACATCCACCCATTCACCTGCTGAGATCAAAGCAGGTGCAAAAGCCCTTGAATGCATAGGAGCTCAGGTAGAGAGAGGGGCTAATCACTCTTGTACAAGCGGCCAATAGGTGCAGACAGACCAGGTGGCCCTGTGAAAGACCTCACTGAGGGCTCTAGGATAGTGGACCAACGATACAAGTCTTTGCAGTGAAGAGTTACTTCCATGATTCCTCACTGGACATCTCAAGCTTTATGGTTGTTCCGTTCCAACCATGGTGGACTTGAGCATAGTCCATCGGTCTGCAGAAGGGGTGATGGCTCCACCTGCAATGCAGGAGACCCAGGTTCGATCCCTGGGTCAGGAAGATCCTCTGGAGAAGGAAATGGCAACCCACTCCAGTATTCTTGCCTGGGAAATCCCATGGACAGAGGAGCCTGGCAGGCTACAGTCCATGGGGTCATCTGCGACTTAGCGACTAAACAAAAGGTAGTGGCCACACATGTTGGTTTTTTCCACGTATGTTTGTCTCAACACTGTTCTCTAGGTGTGGTTATTTCATGTAACTATACATATAATGTAAATAATGAATCTGAAAACTGTTATGTTTCCAAGGGGAGGTCATCCAACATATGGGATCTCTTTACAAATCCAGTCCTGGGGGCCCAAAGACGTGACCATTAAAGCTGGGACATAAGTGACTATTCATGAGCTGATATACAGATATTGTTCATTAATTCCTGGGAGAGCAGGGGTGGGCAATATACTCTGACTAGGAAGTCCCACGTGAAGCTCAGCTTATCACAGGGGACACCCACTGCTGCAGGCCATCAGCCGTTTGCCTTCACTGAAAGGCTCTAGCATTATAGAGGACCTGCTCACCTTGGAGCTGGATGGGCTTCTTCACTGACTCTTGTCAGCTGACTTTCATGAGACTAGCACTCCATGAAGGAAGACACCTGTTGGTGAAGTTAAAGGCTTAGGGACTGGGCTTAATTGCAAGATCCATAGTGTTTTCACGACAGAACTTCCTAGAGCTCATCCCACCTATGGAATTTAGTTCAGACTTGCAGGATGTCAAGTTGGAGGCTGTTTTGACCAGAGGTTAGTCACATTCACAGTTGCTTCTCAGTGGCAGGAGGAAGTTCTCAAATTCAAAAGCTCAACCACACATGCAGGAAAAAAAAAAAAAAAGGTATCTGTGAGGTGATGGATGTGTTAACCTGACTGTGGTAATCATTTCAGAAAGTAGACGTATGTCAAATCACCACGTTGTCTCCTTTAAATATGGACAAATACAAAAACTCTGTATTTGTCTATTATACTTTTTTTTTGGCCAAAATTTCTTCAACCTCTATATTCTTCTGGCTAGTCTATTATACTTTTTATTAAAACACCACCTCCAGCTCAGAGGGCCAGGAGAACCAGAGGAACCGTCATGGTGAAAGGCCTCCATCAGCTGCGCAGTGAGTAGCAAGCACCTGTTGCTCATTAGTCTGCAGGAGGTGCTAGGGTAGGGTGCCTAAAGGGCGTCCAAGATTATTGGGTATTGGGGCCCTCATTCAAATACGGCCACAGGTCTGACGTCTGGGGGTGGAGGTTACAGGAATATTCCCAGGTTTGGGATGTACTGTCTCTAATTAGACAATATGGGGCGGGGCCAGTGGAGCTGGGATTTTTGCCGCAATTTGTGGCTGCAACCAAGTTTCTTGTTAATTGATTGTGAAATGTCTCTTTGAGCTGTGATGCAGCTCCCAAGAGGGCTACTTGGAAGGCAGCCGAGGGGAGCGTGGGTGACTAAGTAAAAGCAGTTTGGCCTGTGAAGCCATCATAGAGATGCCTGCATACCCACCAACAGTTCCCATGATAACAAGTTGTGTCCAAACCACTGATGCTCTCTCACTGGCGAATTCAGAACCATAAGTGTATTGCGTGCTACGCCAGGTGGAAGCAAACAGGTTTCATCCATCCCTTGCCACCCCCCTCAACCCCCATTAAAAGAATAAACTACCAGCCATGCCCCAGACTGCAGACTAAGAGCCAGGTTATGAGGGAAGCGGCGGCTCCGTCCACGTTGGAAGCGTCGAGCGTGGCGGAAATGAACGTGGCCACCTTCTCACCGAAGCACCCAGAGTCCACAGCAAAGCTCCCGGCTTCCCTCGGCCTGACAGTGGGGGTGCAGCTCCCGAGGACGCGTGCAAACTCCGCGCTGCACCCCTGGCCATCCGAAACCTCGGGTGAAAAGACCGGGGACCCTTTCTTCTCCCAGGAAGAAGGCGCTGTGTCAACTGTTATGCTCGGCGAACTTACCGGGGAAAAGCCCATCCTGGAACCTGCATCTGACCCTTAGAGGAGCCACCAACCGTGGATGCAACGAGTGGATCCCGTGAGCAGGTTCTTAACGGAAGAGAGGCAGGCGCAGCCCAGACCAAAGCCAACCCAACACCGCCCCGCAGAATTGCAGCCAGTACTCCATAAGCTCAGGAGCACGCAGGGCGTCCCCCTGCGTGGGGTGAAGCCGCAGAGCCGACCCATACCCGAGTCTCGTCCGCGCTCGTCCCACGCCTTTGGGTGCCCGGGTCTCAGCGGCGTTAGCCCGCGCCGAGCAGTCTTCGCGCGCAGGTCTCGCGGCTCACTCCAGGTCTGGGGCTGCTTCCTACGCGCAGGCTCACGGCTCGGTGGTCCGCTCCGCCCACCACTTTTAACGCTGTCAATCACCTGCCTTGGCCATTAGTAGTAAAAGAGATTCATCTGTACAGTGGTTTTTCTGGGTCGCCTTCTTCCTGGCATTCAGTGGCCTCCTTACCCAGGATTTTTATTTGGAGGGTGACTCACTTCTTGTCCAAACGACTCGCTCGGTTGCGAATCTGGGTGGCTTTCTGCCCACCCACTTCTTGCGGGGGGCCGTGGGGGGTTGCCCCTGGCCGTTCACCCCTCCCTTCAGGCTCTCTATTTTTTTTTCCTTGGAAGAGACAGATGCTCCGAGCTGCAACCAGTGGCGTCAGCAACCTTCACTAGTGTCTTCCAAGGTCGCCCCTCAGCAAGGCGGCTAGTTGGCGCAGCTGCGGCCTGGTTTGGGCTTGTGCTCACAGACCCAGATGGACCCCTACCTGGGCAGTGCAGCCAGCAGGAGGCTGCCGAACGGACCAGCCTGTGTGAGCGTTTGCAGGGTCCCGTGGGAGCGTTTGCAGGGTCCCGTGGGAGACACTGTATAAACTCTGCCTCAGCACAGCCTGGGCTCTCCTGGGGGCTCAGACGGTAAAGAATCCGCCTGCAATGCGGGAAAGCTGGGTTTGATCCCTGGGTTGGGAAGATGCCCTGGAGGAGTGTGTGGCAACCGATTCCAGTAATTTTCCCTGAAGAATCCCACGGACAGAGGAGCCTGGCGGGCTGCAGTCCATGGGGTCGCAAAGAGTCGGACACGACTGAGCGACTAACACAGACCAGTCTGTCCCGGGTGAGGAGGACAAATATCCACTGACTGCTGTGTCCAATTAGCCAGCATCCCCCTACGGGCAGGAACTCTCCTGTAGCTGCGGGCTGCACACCCACGGCGGGTCCACGGGAAAGCTCTGGTGTGGCAGTCAAGAGCTGCCAGCGAAGCCTGCGGCCCAGCTCTGTGCTTGCGCCTCTGCGGGGCAGACACGTGGTCCCTGCCTGGATTAAGAGACGGTGCGAAAAAGGGCCCAGAGGATGCCAAGTGTTGCCTGAAAGGAGGGGGGGGGGGGGGTGTCTGTTACAGCAACAGAATGAAAGGATGACCTACGGCATAGGATCCTTTTCGTTTAATTATAAAGAATTGCTGTACTTATATCTGCACTTTTGAGGCAATACATCGAGCGACACTAGAATTATGCGATAAGAAAGGCAAAGGTGGGGTGAATGGAGATTTCGAAAGGAAGGAGAACCAGGAGCGGGGATGGGGTGGGAAGCGTGTAGTTACAGTTAAATGTGGTCAGAAGCCAGTGATCAGCGCGTGAGCATCACTAACCAGAGGATTATGATGCGTCTGAGTGCCTGAGGTTCCAATTAAAGCTGCATCCCGAACCCTGGGTTGGGAGGTCTCGGCTCTCCGGGCCGGGCGGCGGCGCTCCCCACGGCCACCAGAAGGCGGCGCTGCGGGCGCGGGGAGCTGGGCAGCCACCCGCGGGGCCGGGTGCTTTTCCGCAGAAGGAAGCCGAGCCCGCGGGGAGCAGAGGCGCTGCTCTGGCGGGGGACCCGGCTCCCCGGGGAGGGCCCCGCCCGAGCGGGCGCAGGAAGCAGCTGACTTCCTGCGCCCCCGCGCGCGCCTCCCCTGCCTGCCCGAGGACCCCTACTAGGAGTCGGGGGTGCTCTGCAAACCAGCTGCAGCCAGCCCACGCAAGTTTTATTTGGCCTAAAAATCCAGATTTCTACTTCTCTCAGTCACGTAGGGCTTCTGGCGACCCCGGCGGCGCTTGCGGCCGCCCCTCCACGTGCATCCCCGGCCTGGCGTTTCTTTTTCCTCTTTTGATAGTTTCGACCAGATCAATAGCTTTCTGGCTATTGACTCTTTAATCCCTCTTCAGAACTGAATCCGGCACAAGACTTCATACCATAGCGTTTCCTTCTTTGCACACCTCTATGCACAGTTAATCATGGTCTCTTTTTCTTGACAGTGAATCCCCAACAAGTTACCAGTTGCCTCAGTCTCCTTACAAGGTCCAGAGGCACCAGGTATTGTCACCGCGGCCTCCTGAGGAAGTCTCTCCTGGTGTTTTTGCCTTCTACACCCTGAACTGGTCACCTGTCCATTTGTCTGGTGTCTAGTGGGCAGCCAGGCAGCTCCCTTCAGCTCAAGGGGTACCTCTTTTTTTTTTTTAAAGCAGAGAAGTCCCCCATGTCTATCTAAATCACACATCAAATTCCATTACATAAAACTGGAAATATGGCATTCATATAAATTACTCATTTACAACACTGACTTCTAATGAAGTCAGTCTATGAGAGTAATGACGTTAATTGGAACAACATGCCATTTGGAGGAAGGTGCTAAATGGGGCTGTAGCCTCTTCTGTTCATTCACCTATCTGTTTTAGTGGCTCGCTGGAGAAAGCCTGGCTTGCCCAGGATATTCTGGAAGGTTGTAAGAAGTTCACCTCCCATTCCTGGTGTCTCCCTGGACCAGTCAAGGTGGAAGGCCAGCCTTCTAGGGCTGTGTGAGGCAGGGTTCCCACTGTCAGCATTTGCCATCAACAAAAGAGGAGTGTGCATCTTAAGATGTTAATATATATTTTGCACATAACATTGATATCCAGGGACTTCGTTGATGGTCTAGTGGTAAAAATTCTGCCTTGCAATGTAGGGGACCAGCGTTCAATCCCTGGTTGGGGAACTAAGATCCCACATGCCTTGGGCAACTAAGCCAGTGTTCTGCAACTACTGAGGCTTGATGCCACAACTAGAGAGTTTGAGTGGGCAAGGAAAAGATCCAAGTGCCTCAACTAAGACCTAACAGTGCCAGATTAATGAGTTAATTTTAAAAATAGGATAACTTTCTTTAAAAAATTTAAAATAAAGATTGGCCTCTGTGAGCCCCTGTTCACTGCTACAGTTCAGAAACCGCCCTACAGTGGGGAGGAAGTGGTACCCAAAGGCCTGCGGTATTTCCATGGCAACAGAAGGTAGCAACCCAGGCTAGAGAAGAGGCCTGGGAGGTGGTGGCACAGGGTGACCTGAGCATCCTGACGCTTCAGCCCAGGCTGAGGATGGAGCCTTCAAGTCCAGGCCGAGCCTCCCAGTCCAGGGTGCGGACCTGGACTCAAACCCCATCTCCAGCCCTGACCTCATGTGCCCTCGGCTTTCTCCTGGGGTCTTCCCACTCCTCCGCCTGGCCTTCAGTTCAGATGGGCTTCCTAATGGGGCCCCTGGAGGAAGGGGCGGTTCTGTGGCTGCACCTGGGAACCTCAGTGAGCAGAAGTCTTTTCTTGTGGATGGTGAGGAAACGTCTGTGCAGAGGCCTGCCCGACAGAGGGCACCACCTCACCTTCCAGGTCCCTCCCCAGGGCTCTGCTGCCTGTTCATGGGCGGCCATGTGGGCTGACCCACTTTGGTCTCACCTCCCAGGGTCCCTGGTGCCACAGATGTCAACACCCTTTCCTGGGTCTGCAGTGGTCATGGTGAGCCAAGACTGGCTCTTGGCCCTTGGGCCAGTTCTCATGCCCCTGAAGTGGAAGCGAGGAGTCCTAACCATCCTCCCACTATGGGTCCAAACATCCCTCCTCTCATGTCTCCGCCTGGCTGGGACTGCTTGGTGGGTCACCTCCCCGTGCTGGGAGCTGGGGTGGGGGGGACAGAGTTTGGCTTGCTTGTGGGCACTGCCCCTGAGATGACAGACCTGTTTTCTCTAGACCCGCAAGTCTTAGCTGTTAGAACATGGTGCTGGCCTCTGCTGGACTGTGGTGCCTGCTGTGGGTGGGCAGAACTGTGTCTCTGTCTTTCTCCATTTCCCAAGAAGCTTGTCAGTTACTTAGGGGCCTTAGACAGAAGGTCCTAAGTTGCTTTAAGAGAAGGAAAACTCTTGGTGAAATACAGGTAACATAAACATTAACCATTTAAACAATTTTCAGGTGTTCATTACATTTAGATTAATGTGCAGCCATCACCACCATCTCCAGAATGTTTTTTTTCTTTTGGTGGCATGTGAGTTCTTAGTTCCCCAACCAGGAGTCAAACTCACAGCCCCTGCAGTGGAAGTGAAGAGCCTACCCATTGGACTGCCAAGGAAGACCCAACCAGAACGTAGTATTTTCACCTTCCCAAAGGGAAGCTGTACCTACCCATTGAAAGTGAAAGTGAAGTCGCTCAGTTGTGTCCGACTCTGACCCTGTGGACTGTAGCCTACCAGGCTTCTCCTTCCATGGGATTCTCCAGGCGAGAATACTGGAGTGGGTTACCATTTCCTTCTCCAGGGGCTCTTCCGTCCCAGGGATCAAACCTGTATCTCCCGCATTGCAGGCAGACTCTTTAACCTCTTAAATACTTCCAATTCCGCCCTCCAGACTCTGGCAACCAATCGCCATTTTACTTTGTCTCTGTGAATTTTGCCTACTCTAGGCACCTCATGTAATTAAAATCATATAGTATTTGTCCTTTAATGTCTGGCTCATTTTACTTAACATAATGTCTTCAAGGTTCATCCATGGTGTACCATGTGTCAACATTTACTTTTTAAGGCTGCCCAAGTTGCTTTTGAGTCTTATGTCAATTATTCTGGCTTCCACGCTTAATATCAATGTACTTTGAAAATACACAAGTCTTCTGAGGCCAGGATGATATGCATTCTTTCCTCCCCTCCAGAGGGCACATGAACGTCGTGGGTCCCGAGGTAGCAGGTGCCTCACTCTGGTTTTACAGCCTTCTTCTAATTTAATAAGGACTCCTGCAATTGGCCAAGTTGACATTTTATTTAAAAACATACATACACAATGGGAAGGACAGGAAAGGGGCCGTGACACCTCCTAGTTGGGGACTGGCTGACCCCATGGGGCTACCATGAGGCCTCGCTTTTAAGGAAGAGTGCACCTTCAAGACCGGATTTCCAAGCGAGATAAATTAGATGATGGCTGTGTTTTCAGAAGAGAGTTTAAGGCAGCGCCCCTCCCCAGGCCTCACAGGAGTATCCAGAACCCCCTCCCCCATCACCATAAGCGGAGGGGTGTGGGGTGTGGGGGGCATCAGTCCCTGAGGCAGTTCTAAAGCTGGAGGAAGGGATCAGATTTTCCCGGAGGCTGCTTTTCTTTCCCAGACAGGGAGGCATATTCTCTGATGAAGTGTGGAAGGCAGGAGAGAGGGGCTGGACCCGCTTGGAAGTCTGAAGAGTCCTTCCCGCGCCTCCCCCCCGGGGGATCCGGTGCGAGGCCGAGACCCCGGCTCTTCTGGGGTTGCCAGCTCAGGACCCTCCATCCGCGGGGCCACACGTCCTGCAGGGCCTCCTGCAGGTCTGGGGGCCTGGGGGCGTCAGGCGGCGTCTGGGGGCGGGAAGGGCAGGGGTGAGGGGGCCGCCCGCAGGGCTGCGTTCCCGCCCACACCAAGGCTGTGGGAATTACTTGGTGCTTTTTCAGTCCAAAAAAAGAAATAAAAGATTCCCCTCCCCGCTCCTCCCCACCCCAGGCTTCTTTCTCAGAGGTACTTGAACTCCTTTAGCTATTTCTTTCGGGTAATTTTAACATACTTATATCTCCATAATTTTAACATATTTATATCAACGTTGATTGATGTATCACTTTTAGACAGTACCTATGAACTTTTTCACATTCTTTTTTCGTCATTCATTCTTTCTTAAACAGCCTCACAGGGATATAATTAATCTACCACACAGTTCACTCATTTAAAGTGTGCAATTCCGTGGTTTTCACTGTATTCACAGAATTGTACAACCATCCACACAATCTTAGAACAATCTCATCATGTCCAAAAGAAGCCCCAAAGGCACACGCAGTCATTCCTGTATCCCCTGCCCCCAGCCCTAAGCAACCGGTACTCCACTCTCTGTCTCTGGATTTGTCTATTTTGGACATTTTTCCTAAAGGGAATCCCACCACCAAGTCCTTGGTGACTGACTCTTCACCCAGCCTTCTGTTAGCTTTTTGCCAGTGAGAGTATTAGGAGACTCTCTGCTCTACTGTGGCAAGCACTCTGTAAGGCGCTTTGATATTTTTAATGTATGTTTTAAAAACAAAGAAAAGAATGAGCGAGAGTGCGAATTCAAAGAAAGAAGTAAAGTATAGCTGGTTCAACTTTCAGCAATCCTATTTCTAGGAATTTATTCTAAAGGTGAAAAAACATTAGGTTATGTGTGTGGGGATATATTTACAAGGATGTTCACTTGTTCATTATAGCACTGTTGAGTAGGAGAGAATTTTTAATGAAAAAAAATAGATATATAATGTGCCCAAATAGGAGACAATTTCAGTAAACTACGATGCTGACATGCAAAGGAGCCAGTGCTACACCACCGAGCCATGAAGGATGCCAGAGCAGGACACTTAATTATGTGGAGAAAGTGACCGATAAGGGGCTGGGCAGGAACAGAGGAGCAGTTTGCAAAATCATACACGAAGTCTGATCCTTTAATAAATGCACATCTCTTGGGACTTCCCGGGCGGTCCAGAGGTTAGGACTCTGCACCTCCACTGAAAGGAGCTTTGATCCCAGGTCAGGGAACTAAGCTCCTGTAAGCTGCATGGCACGGCCCAAAAAACAATGGGCACATCTCTCTCTTTGTATATTCAGAGCGAGGAAATGCTGAAGGGACAGATACCCAGCAGGTGCTATTTCTTGGTAGTGTGATAATGGTTTTTCTTTAAAAAATTTTTTTTTAATTTCTATTTTCTAAATATACTACCTTTTATTTTTGTCATTAGGAAACTCATTTAAAGAAAACGCGTTGCCATCAAGAGAAATGAGAATGTTGGGGTGGCCCTGGGCGCCATGGAGCCAGGATGGTGCTCTGTCAGTGGTCCCCTACTGCCAAGCTCCAGAGCCCATGTCCTCCCATTACTGAGCACAGGGAACCTTCTTGGCCATCTGTATTCAGAGCAGAACTCACCTGTGGACTGGGTCACGCACGAGATCTTGTAGGACAGCCACACGCTCGCCAGGCAGAGGAACGTGGCCAGGAAACCGAAGATCTGTGCAAGAGAGAGGGGCCAGGAGGTGCCCAGGGCCAGGGCCAGTCACGCGGGCAGCCCTTTCAGCGCACAGGCTCATCCCTGTGCCTGTTTCCTGTACTGCCTGTGGCCGCGAGGGAGCCCGGGGACTCATCTGACCTGGCCGCCTGTCCTCACGCAGGCACGGGGGTGATGCCCGGGCCCCGCTCAGGCCTGCAAACTGGGTCGCAGCCAGGCCTCTGGGCACCACCCCTCACCTCTTCTCCAGACAGCTACGTGCCCCCGATCAGGTTTATGTTTACAGCACAGCTGCAAGCCACCAGTCTTTATCCTGGACTAATAAGACAGAAAAAGGAGGAACAGTACATTTTATTTGGGGTTCTTAACATTTAATGTTCAAATGGATCTTGGTATGGTGGCATCATAGGTACTTCATCCATAAAGGCTTTCTGTTTTATCTGGCTTCCCAGATAGAACATGATATGGTGGCATCATATGCACTTCATCCATAAAGGCTTTCTGTTCTATCTGGCTTCCCAGCTGTGTTGGAACCAGAAGTTGAGGCCCCTATACCTGGCGTCAGGTTTACATGTATTTAAGTAACATTAGGCTGAAATAAGTTCAAGCAGCATGCCTGTCCCTCCTGCGTTCCGTTGTGAGCACCTAGCCCTGCGCAGCCTTCTTATTTGTAGGCAAAGGGCCTCCTGGGCCTCCCTGGTGGGGAAGTTCTTTACCTTCTTTACTTTCCCAGGTGGTAAAGAATCTGCCAGCAATGCAGGAGACCCAGGTTCGATCACTGGGTCAGAAGGTCCCCTGGAGAAGGAAATGGCCACCCACTCCCGTATTCCTGCTTGGAGAATTTCATAGACAGAGGGGCCTGGAGGGCTACATTTCATGGGATCACAAAGAATCGGACGTGACTGAGTGACTGACAATTTCACTAACACTTTAAAGGACCTCGCGGAGGATTATTAAATGATGGAGTGAGAAGCAGACACAGACTCAGGTGTCTCTGCCTGGGACTTGGAAGCCTGTAGCCTTTCCAGACTTGTCCCAGAGGTCCCCAACCTTTTTTGGCACCAGGGCTGGGCTTCAGAGGAGACGATTTTTCCAGGAACCAGGGAGGAGGGATGGTTTCAGGATGATTCGAGTACGTTACATTTATTGTGCACTTTTTTTTCTATTATTATCACATCAGCTCCACCTGAGATCATCAGCCACTAGATCCCGGAAGTTGGGGACCTCTGGTTAACAACAACTGCAGCGGCAGCTACTAACACTGATGGAGCATCTACTTCATCCCAGGCAGTGCTCTAAGCCCTTCAGATGCATGGCTTCCTTCAACCCTCATAGCTCTGCCAGATGAGACCAGAGGTCGGAGCCCAGGGTTCCTCTCTGCTCACCGTGCCAGGACTATCCTGCCTGCCTGCTGGTTCCCAAGTGGCCGCCCTGCCCAGCACCCCCCACCCCAGCCTCCTCTTCCCCCTTGTCCATCTCCCTGGTTCTTTCTGTACCAACTGTCTGCACCGCATAATCAGCCTGTTACAGCCTGTCCCGGCCTCTCATTGTCTGTTCTGCACAATCAGCACATTATACACTGTCCTGCTCCCCAACTGTTCGCACTGCATAACTGAACAGTTTATTACAGGGCTACATAATGTGCTTCTGGACGACAGGGCCTTGTGTGCTCATTGTTTCATGGCCGCGGCCTCCTAAGCAAGAGCCTCACTTTCTCATCAGCAGGGAACTGTATCTTTTCACTTCTTCTGGCCTCTCTGGGTCCATGCTGGTTCCCACAGGACAGGTGGAGGACAAGTGGAGGTTGTTGGGAGTCCAGGGCTAATACTGTCACGCGCCACCCAAATCAGAAAACCCAGTGGGACTCTGCCCCTGCGGTCCTGAAACACAGTGAGCATAAAGCTCCTCTGTCAGTGGGCAGGTGGGAACCATCCCTCTTCTTGGAAACTAACCTCCACAGTGGGGAAGGGGCATGGGAGGGGCATAAGGGGCACAAATTTAGGGGACAAGGGTTTGATCCCTAGGTCAGGAAGATCCGCTGGAGCAGGAAACAGCAACCCACTCCAATATTCTTGCCTTGAGAATCCCATGGACAGAGAAGCCTGGCGGGCTACAGTCCATGGGGTCACAAAGAGTCGGACATGACTGAATGACTAAGCTCAAGGGGCATGAGTTCTCAGAGGTCCGGCTGCCCCTCTGCAGGGACCTTCTGCCCCCTGTAGACTCCACCCATTGGTGGAATCCCAGGGACTCACTGGCTCTCAGCCCAAAGTCAAGAGGTTTTGAGTTCCATGTGGAAGTGAGTGACTATCATACAGACAGCTTCTCATCAAACTCATTTGAAAAGTGAGGCAAATTGGCTGTAGCCCACAGGCTTCCAAACTATAAACAATAAGCTAAATCAGAAATCCGATGACAGGAACCTATAGATCTTTTAAAGAATATGGCTTCCCATATGTGACTTCTAAGACACATGTGGGTTTCCTGGTGGCTCAGACAGTAAAGAATCTGCCTGTAATGCCAGAGACCTGGGTTCAATCCTCGGGTTGGGAGGATACCATGGAGAAGGGAATGACTACCCACTCCAGTATTCTTGCCTGGAGAATTCATTCCATGGACAGAGGAGCCTGGCAGGCTACAGTCCATGGGGTCACAAGAGTCAAACACGACCGAGTGACTCACACTCACATAGACACATCTGTGTGTCTCTGGGTGATAAACACACGTAGCTCCCACCATGCTCTATTTTTGTCCACTTCATGCTACTTCCATTCAGGTTAGCCAATGGGTCAGTGTTCACCTCTGAAAGGTACAGAAGTGTTATTTCCTGGTCTGAATACTGTGAACAGTCAGGAATGGCAAAGCTGAGACTCATGGTGGGTATCACTAGCTGATCGCAGGACTGTTCCCTGGGCCCCAAAGGGACCTTCCCTGTGTAGAACCCTTCCCTGCACAGGGCTGAGACAGCCCCGAGCAAATGACCAGGGCAAGCATGGGAATTAAAACCTACTTATCCCCTGATTTAAGGAGTGGCTGTAAGAGAAAGAGGTCTGGGCTGCTGGGGCCATTTGAGTTTGCACAGCCCTGCCCATCACCACCTGACGCCCTCTGCCATGGGCCCACGTTTCAGGCTCTCTGGGGACTACTGCTGATGGGTCAAGGTGGAGACCGATCCTGAGAAAGGCCCCAGAGAACAATCCCTTTGCCGCCCTGTGAGGAAGAAAGTGGGCATTCAGAACAGGAATTCCTCCCTGCCGCCTCCTGGGAAACGTCCTCACCGCTCCAGCCACCAGTCCGCTCTGTCTGTAACTCTCAGAAGCTGCCACGATGGAGGCGATGAGGAGGAGCAGGGTACCGATTAAATAATGCAGGAGTTCCTGCGGGCAGAAACAAAGCAGGTCAGTGGGGAGGGAGCTCCGCTCCCGTTCTCAGGAGAGAAGGACAGACACTTCCTCTTCTCCCGGTAACACCCCAGCAGGACCAGGGGAGCTCACAGGCAACAAGAAAGGACGGCTGGCCAGGATGAGGCCAAGCAGGAGAGAAAAGACCCTGGGCAGGCAGGAAGAGAGGCGGCAAAGACAGAGATGCTTCTCACGTGAGCAGAGACGTCCCCTAAGGATGGCTCCACTCCTGAGGTCAGGCTGTCCACGGTTACCTTGACCTTCAGGCTAAAGCTACTAACAAGCAAATGAGCTGCTTGCAGCTTCCAGGCTGGAGCGTTTCAGTGCAGTTCCAGCTCTGAGAAGTAAAGCCCCTTAAAGAGATGTGTGCCTTCACTTCTGCTGCAGAGAAAGGGCTGGGCTCGCAATGTGCTGGCTTTGGTGGCTGCCTGGAGGGCCTCCCCATTCTGCGGATAAAAGTCCTCCCAGTTCTACCCGCATTTTGTCTTCCCTCTTCTTGACTGTTGAAAACGTGCCCTCAGGCCAGACTGCCGAGGGACTGCAGGAAGGGCTGATTCCGTCTTTGCTTCCCTTGGGTCCATAGGGCCATCTCTTTATGCCTTTGCAGGTCCTGGAGGAGGTGGGGGTCTCTGACTTTTGACAAAAAGAGGATGCTTCGCCTCATGCCGCCCCTTCCCTACCAACACCAGATCAGAAGGGCGAACTGGGGCTTAGGGCCACCAAGAGCGGACTGTGCTCTAAAGAGAAATTTGTAGCTGTTACGGCGTATATTAAAAGTGAAGAGAGTTTTCAAATGAATAACCTAAACCTTCACCTTAGGACACTGGGAAAAGAAAAGCAAGCTAAAACCTACAAGAAGAAAGAAGGAAATAGGGATCACTGCAGAAACAAATGCTACAGAGAAAAGAACAGAGAAAGTCAATGAAATCAAGAGCTGGTTCCTTGAAACGATCAACAACATAGAGAAAACTTTAGCTAGACCGACCAAGGGGAAAAAAAAAAAGAGAAGAAAAACATTCAAATGGCCAGAATCAGAAATAAAAGAGGGGACATCACTACCGACGAAATAAAAAGGATTTTAAAAGAATACTGTGATCAGTTGTACACCAATAAGTTACATAAGTTAGATGAAATGGAGATATTCCTACAAAAACATGCTACTGAAAATGACTCAAGAAGAAATAATCTGAATAAGATCTATAATAGTAGAACCTGAATGAATAATAAAAATACTACCCACAGGAAAAGCCCAGACCAGATGGCTTCCACGCAGAATTACAAACATTTAGAGAGGAATCAATACCAACTCTTCCAAAACTTTCCTAAAAACATAAGAGAAGAAAACACTTCTGATAACAAAACCAAAGAAATCACAAGAAAACTACAGACCAATAATATCTCTTATGAACACCAATGCAAAAACGCTCAACAAAACACTAGCAAACCAAATCTAGCTACATGTAAACTGAATTATACATCACAGCCAGTCAGAATTTCCCCCAGGAATGCAAAGTTAGTTCCACATATGAAAATCAGTGCAATAACAGAATCCTAGAAGGATTCATCATCCTGCATGACTGTCTTAATAGACAAATGAATTAAAGGTAACTTCTTCTATTTGATAAATACCATCTCTGGTGGCTCAAACAGTAAAGAATCTGCCTGCAATGCAGGAGACCTGAGTTTGATCCCTGGATCAGGAAGATCCCCTGGAGAAGGGAATGGCTACCCACGCCAGTATTCTTGCCTGGAGAAGTCCATGGACAGAGGAGCCTGGCAGGTTACAGTCCATGGGGTTGCAAAGAGTTGGACATGACTGAGTGACTAACACTTATCTACAAAAACCCCAGCTAATGTTACATTTAATGATAAAAAACTAATACTCTCCTCCTAAGACTGGGAACAAGATGATATCCACTCTTGCCACTTCAACATTCAGTTTCTTGCAATAAGCCAAGAAAATAAAGTAAAAGGCATCCAGACTGCAAACAAATGTAAAACTATCTCTATTTACAGACAATATGCTCCCATAGATAGAAAACACCAAGGAATCCACTAATGAACAGTCTATTAGATCTAATAAATGATTTCAACACAATTGAGGATACAAGATCAATAATCAGAAATCAATTGTATTTCTATCCACGTGCAGTGAACAATCCAAAAATGAAATTAATAATTACATTTGAAATAGTATCACAAAGGGTAGGATACTTAGCAACACACTAAACAAAAATAGTATAAAACTCATACTCTGAAAATTACATGACATTGTTGAAAGAAGTTTTAGAAGATCTAAATAAATGGAAAAGCCTTCCATGCTCATGGATCACAAGACTTTATATTATTATTAAAATGGCAATACTCTCCAAATTTATCTACAGATTCAATATCATTCTTATTAGAATCTCAGCTAACTTCTTTGTGGAAACTGAAAAGCTGATTATAAAGTTCTTATGGAACTACAATTCAAAATAATCCTAAAAAAGAACAAGCAGGAAGACTGCTGGAATGCAACATGTTATATCCACTTTGGAAAATAGCCGGGCAGTTCCTCAAACAATTAAACATTTACCATGTGACCCAGCATTTCCACTCTTAGGTATATTCCCAAGCAAAATAAAAACATGTCCATACACAAAACTTGTATACAAATGTGCACAGCAGCAGGATTCACAACTGCCAAAAGGTAGAAACAACCCAAATACCCATCAATGATAAATGAATAAACAAAATGTGATTGAGTGGTTAAGACTCGGTGCTTGCACTACATGGGGCATGGGTTCGATCCCTGGTCAGGGAACTAAGATCCCACATGCCACGTGGTGCACCCACAACAAACAAACAAATCAACAAACAGCCAAAATGTGGTATATCCTTTCCGTGGGTTATTTCTTAGCTATAAAAAGAAATGAAGTGGTGATACATGCTATAAATAGATAAACTAGGAACACACTCTACTAAGTGAAAGAAGCTAGTCACAGAAGACCACATCTATGAGTCCACTTACATGCAATCTCCAGAACAGGAAAAGTTATAGAGACAGAAAGTCAATTAGTAGTAGCTCGGGACTGGAGGAGATGAGGGGTAGGATGTAACAGCTAAAGGGTACAGGGTTTCTTTTTGAGGTGATGAAAATATTCTAAAAATGAGGCGACAGTTGCAGAAGTCTAGAAACATACGGAAATCCACTGAACTGTACACTTCAATCGGTAATTGTATCTCATGTCAACAAAGTGTAAATAAAGCCGTTTTGAAAATAATATAATGGGAAGAAGAAACCTTAGCAACTTCTGATATCTTTGTTCACACTCTGCCTGTCCACTTCAGCTGACAGATCTTATCCGTACGATGGTGTAAATACCCACCACCTCTCTCAGCTTCCTGCTTCCACGTTCCACCTCCAGGTCACCCCCCCTCTCAGCCCATTTTCTGTCACTTGAGAAAACCAGCATGTGATGAGAAGTACAGCCTTCTTGCAGCTTGAAGGTGAGTTTTAGAGGCCAGTAGGACACGAGGCAGAGAGGGCCACCCAACAGTGGGAAATTCAGAGCTGAGGCAGCCACGGAGGCAGGGTGGGTAGACGGGAAGGACGCCATCAGGTCCCAGCACCCAGCCTGCGTCCTGACTCGCGCCGGGGGAGAGCGGCCGGCCGCTCCCTTACCGACAGGGGCCAGCTGATACAGGTGAGCACGCGGTAGAGGCGGAAGAGGTGCACCAGATAGAAGGCGAGGATCATGATCAAGTTGCAAATGGTGACCACTTCGAAGTAGCTGTAGGCGCTGTAGCTGGTCCACAAAGAGGTCCTCACGCAGATGAAGGCGATCAGCAGCGTGACCTGGGGCGGGAACACAGACACATCAGAGAAGTGCCCGCCCGGGATGGGCACCCAGGGGACGAACAAGACAACAGGGGCTTCCCCGGAGGTCCGGTGGTTAAGCCTCTGCCCTTCCACTGCGGGGGGGCCCGGGTTCGATCCCTGGTCAGGGAACTAACATCCTCCAGGCCCAAAAAAACAAAACAAAATGCATATGGTGATAAGAGAGATTTATAAAACAAAACACCAGGAACACAACCAACCACAGGGGACTGAGGGGCTGCCACAGTCGAGGTTACTTCCTCACAAACTGGCAAGGAACAGTGCAGTTCCCCCACAGGACAAGCTTTTGACACATAAGCCACTGTGAACACAGGATGGGCGGGAGTGGCATGTCTGCCCTGAGCAGTCTATGTAGCAGCAGGGTGCAACCTTAGAGAGAGGGCAGGGATTCTGGAAACAACCAGGCAGGACCACTCCCCTATCTGCTCAACCTCCGCAGAGTCAGTCAGATGGTGGACCCCAGCGTTCCATTAGGTTGACCTAGGAAGTTGCCAACACTTGAGTATTTTTGACCCACCAAGATGTCAGTTCATACAAATAACCTACCGGCTGGCAGACGGTAAGTTGCTGTTGACAAGAAATCAAATAACAATCCAGCTAAGAAGATATATAAGAGAATTTTATTTGAGTCAAACTGAGGATGATAACCTGGCAAACAGATTCTCAGAAACTCTGAGAACTGCTCCATTGAGCAGAAGTGAGAGGTGCAGTTTTATACATTGTTGAGGCAAAGAAACTATGTATCATATTGATATGTTAGCATTGAGTACACAGTTCATTGAAGTGTTTTTGTTTTTTTCAATTATGCATGTACAGATAAGCCTTTGGTCAATGTGACCCCTTGTTTGAGATGGAAAAGAAATATATTAATTATAGGGTTATAAAGAATCTGAAGAAAGGGGCCTTCTTCTCAAAGGCTGAGTTCGTCTTTCTGCTTTGAGGAGGTCTGGTTAATGAATAACATAGATTCACACCGCACTTTGGGGAAGGTCCACAAAGGGGGCATGTCCTTAGTTATTGCTGGCTTTTTTTTTTCCTTCTGTCTCAATTTGATTCTTCTATCATAGAAAATTTACAATTTTCCTCATCGTTCCCATGTATTGATTGCTTGATGTACATGATCTCATTGAGACGTCCCAGAACTCGGCCGAGTCAGCACAATCCCCCCATTCCTGCTTGTGGGGAAATGGAGGCAGACAGTCTCCATCATCAGCCTACGGCTACCCAGTTAGAGCTTTCCTGGTAGCTCAGACAGTAAAGAATCTGCCTGCAATGAAGGAGACCTGGGTTAAGTCCCTGGGTTGGGCAGATCCACTGGAGAAGGAAATGGCAACCCACTCCAGTATTCTTGCCTAGAGAATCTCTTGGACAGAGGAGCCTGGCGGGCTACAGTCCATGGGGTCGCCAAGAGTTGGACACGACTGAGCGACTAACACCCAGTTTGTAAGCAGTGGGAGAGGGATTTGAGTCTTAATCAGGGAACATGATTCCAGGGATCATGTTCCTCCATTTCGGATGCAGTTTTGCTTTCCAAAATGTAAGCCCTGACCAGGAATGACCTGAGGAGGCCAGAGGTATCATCAAACGTGTGGGAATCCCGGCTACAGGGTGGTGCTTGCTCCATGCCCCCCCCCCCCAGCCCCCGCACCCTGCCGCATCCTGGGGCCTACTATGAGAACTCGCTAAGTATATTGTTGCCTGAATGAATGAGTGTGCACAAGTAATAAACTCATGACCTAGTAATGAATGAGCAGGTCGGGTTGATTATTAGCAACATGAGAATACCATGGGAGGGACATCCCTGGTGGTCCAGTGGTTAAGACGACATGCATCCCATGCAGGGGAATCCAGGTTCGATCCCTGGTTGGGGAACTAAGATCTTGCATGTGCACGGCATGGCAAAAAAAAAAAAAAACAACACAGGAGGGCAGACTGGAAGAGGGAAGAGAAGGCTGAGTTTCTATGAAGGCCACTCACAGGGAATAAAGTGTTGCTCAGCCCAAACAGGGGATGAACCGATAACACACAGGTGTTAAATGTATGTAAAGTCTCAGTCAACATTAAAAGTGCAACCAATTTAGGACAAAGGTTAAGTATTTCATACTGCCTCTGGCTTACAGAACAGTGACTGTTCAAGGGGGTGTAATTTTGTGTTCCATGAGACAGCTGGTGATGTCTGGAGACATTCCTGGTTGTCACAGTGTGTGTGTATGGTGGGGGGATGCTGACACCCCTCTATGCACAGGACAGCGCCCATAGTAAAGAACTATCTGGCTTCAAGTGTAGCCCTCAAGCTACAGTGCTGCCGTGGAGAAACCTTGCTGCAGAAAGTGCTGGCTATCATGAGAATTCAATCATGAAATCAATCTAAGGCTGGCCAACTCTAAAAACGCTGTTTTCTAAAGCTCCTCATTGCTAGCATTCTATCAAGGTCCTAGGTTACAGGGACATCAGCCACCAAAGAAGCTTCAGCTTGAGGCCTAAAGTGGGCGCGAAGAGTGTTCTACTTAACAGATCAAAGCAGAAGAATGTGGCCCTGACACTCAGGGACCCTCAACGTTTGCATATTTCCCTTCGCTAATGAGCAGCCTGAGGAGTTTCATTTTTTCGGTTCCTCTCCAGCCCACAGGCCACGGATGACATAACGACTCATGCCTTGAAGCTGCTTTTAAAGCTCCAAAGGGAGGCTTTGCTTCACCCAGGAGTGTGCCTGATGGTCACAGCTCTGCTGCTCCATCAACACCCTCCCCCCCCATTTCCAGCCCTCGCCTATCTGGGGAGTTAGGTGGGGGAGTCCCCCCACCTGGCATGGATCCTCTCACACAGGCTGGGGTGGTTTAATTCACTTAAAATGCAAATAACCCAGGATTATGCAGTGTGATTTCGAGGTGGAGAAGCAATTTTGCACCTCATTGAATGCACAGATTAGAATCATTTTTATCAGTCTTTATCTGGGACTGAGTCTGCGGACACGTGGGTAAGTTTCCCCAAGCAACAGAAGGGGCCCAGGAAGGTCTTCCCCTCGAGCCCCAGGGCTGAGCCGAGAAGTACACGATTGCTCTATGACCCCAAACTATCTCCATCTTTTCTGGGAACCCTGACTATGAAATAAGTAAGACTCCCCGAATTCTCATCCCTGGGTCTCAGGCCGCCAGTCATGCATTCTTCTCCAGTAAAGCCCGATTCTAGCCAATCCCGTTTAGAGGGCAGATGGTGTCTACTTGTGAACGCTACCAAAAGCTTCCTTTCTGCCCAAGGAGGCATCATTGCTACTTTAGCTAGCCAGCATCTTAGCTAGTGCACTTTATTCTAGACTTTTCAGGAACTCCTCAGTAACTCTGCAAATGTCTTGAATCCTCCAGATTGACACTCGGGGCACGTGGAAGCAAGAGAAAGAGAACAGAACAGACAATGCAGAGAAAAGAGCTGGGATGTGGACAGCCCCGCCGCCCCCATAATCAGTCCTCTCAGGACCTCTTTTTTCCCTTCCCCCTTCATTAAAAAAAAAATGAAGTAGATTGGATTTACAATGTGGTGTCAGCTTCAGTAAGGTAATTCAGTTATATATGCATATATATAAACACACACAAACATATATATGTCAGTTATACATATATATGTGTACTTTTTCAGGTTCTTTTCCATTATAGGTTATAGATACTGAACATAGTTCCCTGTGCTGTACAGTAAGTCCTTATTGTTTATCTATTAGGACCTTTTCATGTTCCCAGTTAAAAAAGTCTGAACTCAGAGAAACTGAAGTGAAGCAGGCCGGAGAATTTCTGGAAGACACAATCGGTTCTGTTGAGAGTACTATTAGTGTGATACCACCTGAAGGACTCACTCCTTTCCCTGGGTACCTCCTGTGTGTGTGTGTGTTAGCTGCTCAGTCATGTCCGACTCTTTGCAACCCCATGGAATGTAGCCCACCAGGCTCCCCATCCATGGAATTCTCTAGATCCTCTCATAAAGGTCTTTTCTTTTTTTTTTCCGGCTGTGCCATGCGGCTTGTGGGCTGAACCTAGGTCCTGGCAGTGAAGGCTCCGAGTCTTAACCATCAGGGAATTCCCAATCCGTTCTTTTATAACAAACTGTCATGCAAGTTGAAAATAAGGCATCTAATATAAATGTCCAGGGGTTTAAAAGTCATGGTGCAAGAACCTTCAACTCAAAGCCACGTCTCTCGGATCTGCCATGGCACTGTTTGGAGAGACCCTGGCTTTCCCTCAGATGAGAAACCACCCCTTTTCCCCTAGACTGAGTTCTTTCGGACTCCGTGCTATCAGAATTCTTGCTATTAGAAAGGAGATGAGTGTTGTGAAAGCAGCATGAGTTTCGATTTCACAGGAGATGAAACCACCCGAGAGAAATGACTGTCATCCCCTTAGAACTCTGGAGGCTAACACAGGCAGATCTGAAGTCCACGGCCACGTGCCAGGCAGTGAGCCCAGGCTTTCAGGCTGGGTGGGTCTCCTTCAAAAAGCAAATGGAATTCTGAAGTCTAAGATGGACAATTTCTGGACAAGCCTCCAGAGGCAGTGCTCAGGAGATGAACTGCCCAGGGACATCCCCTTGGCAGGTCTGTCCCCTAACACCCTGCCCACGTCTGGCTGCAGATGGCATCACGCACCTTTGTGTGAGAGCCTGCCGGTGCTGGGTGCCGGCAGCTCACCCACCCCACCCTCTCACAAGGTTTTTCTTCTGACCTTGGAATAATGTTTCAGTGAGAGACACAGGCAGGAGGAGGGAAAGTAAGTGATGAAAGGCAGGATTAAAAGGCCGCAGACCCGCTCTAAGAGGCTTTTCTGGAAAAGGCCAGGAGATGAAAGCTGGGCTTGTTCAAAAAGTCAGAGATATGGGTGATGATGCAGTGATGGGAAAATGTATCTGTAGTGTAAGCGGGCCCACTGGTGGCTCTGCCAGGGGTGGGGAGGATGGCAGGAGACTGCGATATTCCAGCCGTGGCTGAGCTCTGCCCTGGACTCACGTAGACGCACCCCTGCCTGTCGGTGAAGCCCCCTCCTCTAGTCTCCAGAAAATGGCCCTGCGCCAGCTCATGGAAAGGAGTGTGCCAATGGACTGTTCCGTGGTAAAAGTCACTTGTTTTCTTGTATTATAAAGATCACATTTGGGGAACTCCCTGGCAGTCCAGCGGTTAGGATTCCACGTTTCCACTGCAGGGGGCACAGGTTAGATCCCTGGTCGGGGAACTGAGATCCCTCAAGCTGCATGGCACTGGCCAAAAAAAAAAAAAAAAATCCCACACAAAGTTGTTCAGTTCAGTTCAGTTCGGTTGCTCAGTTGTATCCAACTCTTTGTGACCCCATGAATCGCAGCACGCCAGGCCTCCCTGTCCATCACCAACTGCCAGAGTCCACCCAAACCCATGTCCATTGAGTCAGTGATGCCATCCAGCCATCTCATCCTCTGTCATCCCCTCTCCTCCTGCCCTCAATCTTTCCCAGCATCACGGTCTTTTCAAATGAGTCAGCTCTTCGCATCAGGTGGCCAAAGGATTGTAAAAGGCACTTTATGAAGCCTCGTGGAGATCTTTAACAGCATTATACCCAGGCCCAGGGATAAGTGCTCTACAGTTTTTAACTAAGTTCATCCTCACAGCAGCCCTAGGAGGCAAATCCTGTTGTCATCCTTTTATAAGGAAAATAAGGCACACGGCTGTGCACCTGCTCCCCACAACACCGCCCTGACCATGGGACCTGATTGCATCTCTCCAGGCCCCTCTCCCGGCTCCTGGCCTCTGCTTCCCGCCTGTGGGACCCTGGATGATAGAAGGGCCTTGATTCCAATGCTCTCACACCCGGAGGCAGGGCTCTGGGGCTCTGGCTCAGAAAGGTAGGGCCCTTTAGAAATGACAGTCATGTCAGGCATCCCGCTTAAGTAATAGGGTCACTCTAATTACATGATCGATACTTATACAGAATAGAAAATCAACTCACGAAGTGTCTAAGAAAACAAAAAAATCACCCATAATCCCACTGCTCAAGAGATAACTACCACCTCTGGAGTTTAGGGTATTTCTTTCTACACATGGATGCTTTGAACACATATGTATTATTTTTCCCTTTCAAAGACTGGATTGCATGCTATGTACAGTTAAGATAATTTTTATTTATTTTTGGCTGCGCTAGATAAATTTTATTTATTTATTGCTGCTGCGTGGGCTTTTCTCTAGTTGCGGTGAGTGGGGGCTTCTCATTGCAGTGGCTCCCCTTGTTGTAGAGCGTGGGCTCTAGGCGTGCGGGCTTCAGCAGTTGTGGCTTTAGAGTGCAGGCTCAGTAGTTGTCGCCCATGGGCTTAATTGCTCTGCAGAACGTGGGATCTTCCTGGTTCAGGGATCAAACCTGTGTCCCCTGCATTGGCAAGCAGATTTTTTTTTTTTTTTTTGCCACTGAGCCACCAAGGAAACCTCTATACACTGTTTTATACCATGGTTTTCATTTTTTAGAAGACTTCTTTTTTACATGGGCCATCTTGAAAGTCATTATTGAATCTGTTACAATATCGCTTCTGGTTTCTTTTTTATGTTTTGGGTTTTTTTGACCAGGAGGCTTATGGAATCTTAACTCCCTAACCAGGGGTGGAACCCATGCCCCCTGCACTGGAAAGTGGAGTCCTAACCACTGGACCACTGGGGAAGTCCCTACACCCTGCTTTTTAAAAAGATAAGTGTTTTATCATGTGTAGTCCCTCCTCACTCACTTATTCTGCTTCAGAGCCCCAGGAGGCAGTGTATTTCATCTGTTTAGTTTTTATTGTCTGCCAGCCCTGACTGTAAGCCCCATGGTGCTGAGGGTTTTGGTCTGTTTTGCTCACTGTTGTTGTTCCAAAGTCAGGACCTTGAATGGCACATGGATTCTCCATAGCTAATATTTTTGGCTGGAATGAATGAATACAGTTTACAGTCCACCCACTCCCGAGGCCTTCCGTGTTCCAGGCACCTGGCAGGACCACGCTCTTGCTCCCTCATGCCGAGAGGGGGAGAGAGAAAGGAGAAAGCATCCCCCGGGACAGGCCCCACCATTAACACATGGGAGGAGACCCACACGTTCAGGCTTCTCTTGTGCATCTGAAACAAGCGCTAGCTTTGACCCCAGACACAAAGCGTCATCAGGGAAGCTCTGCAAAACGCACACAGGCGTTCAGGTGCGGATCGGGCCAGAATGATGCTGTGACTAGCTGGCCACCCCAGCCCTGTGCGTTCTTCTCTGTACGCAGTTCAGCGGTGGGCGCAAGGGCAGGGCCCAGCACCGAGGAGGCCTTCAATGGTGGGTGCAGGACTGAATTTGGGGCAAAACTGGATTCTCACCAGCACCCAAGGGTAAACACGGCCTGTGGGTAGATGACAGCCTCTTCTCTGCAATCATGTCGCCTTGGCTCGGGTTACGGGAGACAGCCCTGAACGCAGGGATTTGCTTTCAGGGGTCCGCTTGCTTCCCAGGCGGGAAGGGGCCTTAGCAGGGGCCACCACAGCAAGCACGCAGAGCGCTGGATGATTAAGACACACCCTGGGACTTCCTTGTGGTCCACTGGTTAAAACTCTGTGCTTCCAATGCAGGGGCCCAGTTTATATTCCTAGTTGGAGAAATAAGATCCCGCGTGCCATGCAGAAAAAAAAAAAGAGACACACACACATATACCCTGAAATATTTATGGATGAGATAAATACAGCAGGACAGGAGCTGCCTCTTCAGAATAATATGGGAGCAAGTGTGCATGAGGGATCTTTTGGGAATGATGGAAAAGATCTAAAATTGGATTATGATGATGGCTGCACAACCCTGTCAGTTTACTAAAAATGACTGAATTGTACGCTTAAAATGAGGAGCTTTTATGGTATGTACATTATATATCAATAAAGTTATTAAAAATTGAAAGGGAAGTCTAAGGAGGTGAAGGTATAATTCAAGGAGGATGGAGGGAATTCCCTGGTGGTCCAGTGGTTAGGACTCTGAGCTTCCACTGTTGGGGGCAAGGGTTCCAGCCCTGGTCAGGAAACTAAGATCTCATCTGCCACGAGGTATAGGAAAAAAAAAAAATCAAGGAGGATTGGGCATGAGCTGGTGGTGACTGCTGCCACAGGTAATGCAGGTAAAGATGTGATGAGAATAACTTCGAGTAACACACGGAGAGTCTTGGTGCTTCACCCCCAAATACGTATGCAGTGAACATGAAGTAACAGTCAACACTGACCTAACACATGAGGATCAATACTAAGCTCAGGCTTGGGAGGCACTGGCCGATTTAACACCCAACTGTCATGTATCTAAAAACAATTAGCACATCTGTTGATCCAGTAAGGTCATCTTTACTAAATTATCTTATTGAAACAGGAAGCCCTTAACTGAGGAAACACAGTATTAATTTAGAATGGGGGAAAACAGAAAATACATGAAATGCTCTCTCTCTCTCTCTCTTTCTTTTAAAGATTCTAAAACCTAGAGAATGGGATGAAAAGACCCCACTGTGCAACCGTCCCCCCTCCCCCAGGGTCTGACTCAAGAGTAGGAGCTAGTGTTTCTCAGAGGTTCCCTGATGAATCATGAAAAGAAAGTAAGAGAGAGAGACCGCCGAGAATCTTCTCCAGGACTGGGGGGAGCTGGGGCAGGGTCAACAGCCCTTGCCGGGACGTGAGCTTTCTACAAAGTGCTGAAATAATGAAGCTTATTCTCAGGGATGGCTACTGGGCATCAGGTACCTCCCACGAGCCTGGCCCTGGGTTCTGCTCATACGACTCCCCTTATGCAGATGAGGAAACCGAGATGTGGGAAGTGCCCGTCCCAGGCCATAGAGCTATTTGCCCGGAGGAAGGATTCGGTTTTTTCTATCCAATTGCAGTTTGGTTCTTAATCACAGAACCCTGCTTCTGCCTCTGTTTATGTTTGTTTTTTCTCCCCAGGTTGAGATCCCAGGTGGCGGTCCCAGGGGTAAAGAACCTGCCTACCAACACAAGAGATGAAAGAGATGTGGGCTGGATTCCTGGGTCGGGAAGATCCCCTGGAAGAGGGCATGGCAACCCACTCCAGTATTCTTACCTGGAGCATCCCAGGAGCCCGGCGGGCTACAGTCCATGGGGTTGGAAAGAGTCAGGCACGACTGGAGCAACTTAGCACGCACGCACGTGGGACAGGGCAGATGACTTCATTGGCAAAGCTTTAGTAAAGCTCTCCCTGAGGACTCAATGGTCTGGGTAGGAGACAGGATGGACTGCACAAGAGGCTTAAATTCCCTGCAGCCAGACATTCTGACGCCCTCGGCCTCAGCAGTGAGGGGTAGAAGGAACATCTCACCCCTCGTTACTGCAGGCCAGCTGACTGTGCTTTCAGAGAATAGCCGTAGCAACAATTCCAGGCTCCTGTGTTCTTCTAGACCCTGGCTGCTCCTCATCTCGAAGCAGAACACATCCCCTGCCTTGAACCTGGGTCGCCTGAACAGCCTCCTGGCAGGTGGTGAAAGTGACCCCACTGGCCTTCCACGGCTGGATCAGGGACGCTGATGCAACTTTCCTGAGCCCCCACCCCGTCTGCAAATGCACCCCTGGAGCTCTCCCACCAGAGGTCATTCAGGGAGGCCGAGAGTGGGTGTCTGGCCAAAACCCCAGCTGAGGGTGGGTCATCAGTCAGCACCTAGCTCAACTCACGAGAAAGCAAAGCCTTCGGCTCCTTCGGCCCCAGCTCTCAAGTTCTCCCAGCTGCCCGGTCACCATGGAGCAAAGACAGAGCCTGTTCACCGTGTCCCGCCCATGCTCCTGACCCACAGAATCTGTGAGCCTATCGAGTGGCTGTTTAACACACACTAACTTCAGCGGCAATTTGCGGTGCAACCATAGTAGCTGGAGCAGGCACTTAAAACCAAAAAAAAAAAAAAAATGTCCCGCCTGGCCTGTTTTGAAAGTTGCATATGCATTGTTCTGGGTTTCATGTTTTGATTCTTGTGCAAAGGGAAGTTGAGGTCCGTTCAGAGGGCAGCGGAGGGCCCAGGTGAGGGATCACATCTGGGTCCCCACCTGGGACCCTGGCGTAGACACAGCCCCTCTGCCGAGAGCTCTCGGTCGGCTCAGCTGGAAGGCAGCTGTTGCCTCCAAGAACCCAGTCGCTGATGATTACACAGAGTAGCCCCTGGCTGCAGTGGGGATGGCTGAGGACGGCTCCATAAATCCCCACCTCCATCCCATATCACACCCCCAAAACGATGCTCAACCTGGATGGTCCTCAACGAGAGGCTCTGCTGGGTCTGGATGCTCCGGGCTCAGCTGAGAAAAGTGAAAAAATGCCAGTGACAGTCAGAGGCTACTCCGCCAGCTCTCAGTCTGGGCTCCCCTGCAGTGGCATCTAAGAAGAAAATGCAGGAGGACCCAGGACTCTGTTGGTGGTTAAGACTCTGCACTTCCCATGTGAGGGACTCAAGTATCGTCCCTCATTGGAGACCTATAATCTGACATGCTGCATGAGGCAGCAAAAATTTAAAAGAAGGAGCCCTGGATGGCTACCTCTGAATCCTCTTGGGTCCACCCCAAGCAGCTCAACTGGTGAGAACCACTCATTTACGCTTTCTGGTTAAGATTTCATTTGAAGAGAAGATCTTCCTACCAGATACATCTATATATTGATCTTCAAATTCAGGGCAGCGACTGTCTCCACAGTGCTGAGCACAGGCAGGCCCTTAAGTCTGGGGAGCAGGTACCCCACCATGTGCTTCATGATGACACCACCTCCCGCCACGTCAGGAGACTCAAGCTGCTGGGTCCCAGCCTGGATGCTCCGGGCTCAGCTGTGAAAAATGAAAAATGCCAGTGACAGTCACAGGCTACCTCCACCAGCTCTTGGTCTGGGCTTCTCTGCAGTGGCATCTAAGGAGGAAATGTCTGGTGGCAGACATTCAGACAGTCCTGAAACCCAGTTACGCCAGATGAACCCAGTCCAGATCGGACGAAAAGCCAGGCTCCGGACACAGAAGCAAGTTGGGGTCATGATCAGTGGGGCCAGCTGCAGTGACCTCCATCATGTGAGCAGTAAACACTCGGTGATGCTGCCAAGATTTTAGGGCTGTTTGTCATGCAGCAACCACTAACTGATGCAAGTGTTTTCAGAACTTCCCTGGTTTCCTGTTCAGGTGACCCCAGTTTTTACAGTGGAAAGAAGAATAAAGTTATTTATTCAGTGATTATTTATTGAGTCCTAACGATGTCCCAGCCCTGCTTAGGAACACAAGGCTACACTGGTTTCCATTTTGCCAAGGACGATCCTAAGGAAACCTTGAGGCAGGAGAGAGTGAGTTACGCCATTCAACACTTTGGCCAGATCCTGGTGAAGTAACTATCTGGAGAAGCTGTGTGGCCCAGTCCCAGCAGCAGGCCTGGCATCCAGCCCTGGGCGCCTGCCAGAAGTAAGAGCCTGCTGTATTTGACAATGTGGGTGTGGGCTGCCTTGATTAAAAACCCAGGCAGCATGATGCCAACTCAGTGCCGGCCTGGGGGAAAAAGAAATTAGTCTGGGATAAAAAATGACAAAGCAAGTACACAAGAGCCACTGAGGGATTGTAAGCATGTATCACTGATGGAAAGCCACAGCGATTAGGGGTATATTATTGTTGTACGGCACCCAGAGAGAGGAGAAGGAAACCTGAGTGTAAGCCAAAGGCTGGTCTTCAGTCGGAACAAGTGAGCCTGAAAGGAGCTGTAATTCACAGCCAGCAACCCCCGTGGGTCAAACAGTCACTTAACAAACACAAGTCCTGATGAGCCAGTTAACCTCGCTAGGCCTCAGCCTCCTCATCTTTAAGATGGGGTAAGAAGAAAACCTATCACAAAGAGTTGATGTGAAGATTAAGTGAGACAATTCGAGGAAAACATTTAGAATGGCTGGTAGTACTCTAGTAAACATTCGACCAAGTAGTAAAAGTCCCTGCGGATGTATTCTGAGAAGAGTAACACGGGATGATGTTTGAGAAGCCCTGAGCAGACCCCAATTGTTAACCGGTGGCTCATCTAAGCACGCGAGTTGTCAGCAGGCAATAAGTGCACCGTGAGGACAGTTTAGACTCGGGCCCTGCCTCAAAGGACAAGGGGCTTCAGACTCAGACACGGGGACATTAAAAGAAAAAGGGGACGGGGACTTCCCTGGTGGCCCAGTGGTTAAGACTCTGCACAGAGGGCCCGGGTTTGATCCCTGGTCGGGGAACTAGACCCTGCATGCTGTAACTAAAGAGCCCACATGCCCAAATGAAGATTCAAGATCCCGCATGCTGCAACTAAGCCCCAGTGCAGCTCAAATAAATAAAATATTTTTTTTTAAAAAAAGAACAGAAATCAGGGACGAACGCCATCAGGGAGGAAGGCTGCTGGAGGGCAGGAAGGCAGGCACGTCCTCTGTAAAGAGCGGGTGTGGTTCAGGGTGGACTCAGGGGCTGCAGGATTTGAACATGTGGAGAAGGGGAAGGCTTCCTGCGGAGGCGTGGGGGGGGGGGGACCTGGTGGGAAGGCGAGGCTGGAGAAGCATGGGGCAGGTATTTGGGGGCAGGTGAGCTGGCCACTGTAAGTAAACTCTCCCTGTGTGATGGAAACTAAGCTGGTGCAGGAACGGGGGCAACAGGTCCTGGAGAGAAAGGAGATGGCAGGGGCGGGTAGGGGTGGGCAGTGGGGAGCCAGTGAAGACCACTGGGCAGCAAGAGCCACAGGTGGAACTTCAGGCTTGGAAAGCACAGGCGGTGGAGATGGCTCAGAGAGGGAGCCTGTGTCCGGCAGGGTTGGATAAGGAGCAGAATCCAGCCGGAGGAATACAGAGGCGGCGGGGAGGAGGGGAGGCGGGTGACAGGTGGCACAGATGTCCGGGGGGGCCTTGGGGTGACGTGGGGAGCCCCTCCTGCATCACAGCTCTCGGGGGCAGGCAGGAAACTCCCCCTGCGAGCTCAAATGGGAGGCGGCTGCCTCGGATTCCTCAGACTGCTGACCGCAGGCTCCAAACCGGCTGGCAAAGCTGTCTGTCTAGACCTTTGCACAAACAGAGCCCTGGATGAAAGATAAAACGCGCCAGGCCCCCTGCCTCCAGTGGGCTGTCGGCATCCCCTCTGCTGCTCTTTGCCCAGGTTTTGGAAAATGACTCCCCAGAGGGGACAGGACCACGGGCAGGAGTATATGCCTGGCCCCTGACCGCTTCCGTCTCCAGCCGCCACACCCTTGGTTCAAAGGCACAGTTACCGGTGCCCCGCACCCCCGGCTTCGGCGACATCACTCCCCAAAGCCAGCCTCTCTCCCACGCCTCACTCTCCCCGACTCTCTCACCTTCAAATCACCCGTGTGCCACGTGAAAACAAAGACTTTCCTTCAGAAAGTTCCCCGCCCCCTCGGCCTCTGGAGCGCAGCCCGTCCCCTTCCCGGCCCGCAGGCTCACTGCAGGCCTCCTGGCTGCTGGAAGCTGCGTGCTGGTGAGACGCAGGCTTTCCGCCCTGCCTCCGCCCTGGGAGGAGGCCGGGAGGACAGAGACAGGAGCAAACAGTTCCTGCTAAACAAAGCCTCCTCGGGCACCTGCTAAGAGACCCGCTCAGATAAATGCCGCAGGGACGGCCCGGCCCCACGGCTGCCCTGGGCCGGGCACTCAGCACAGCCTCAGCGAGGTGAGGCGAGTCAACTCAGACCTAGCCGCGGGAGTCAAGGGCTGCCTCTTGCATCCTGTGTCTGTGCTGGGTTTCACAACTTTGTCCTGTTCTAACGTGTGTGCAGAAGTCAGACACGGGCAAAGCCCAAAGGGCTGCAGCTGCAGGAAGAGCCCAGAGAAGAACCGGAGCTCGGCTACCAGCGCGCCCGTCTCGGCGGAGCATTACAAGATGCTGGGTCAACTCTTTCCAGGCTATCAAAAGCCGCCGAGCAGAAGGGCACGGGACTTCCCCCGCGTACGGTGGATGAGAATCTGCCTGCTGGTGCAGAGGACATGGGTTTGATCCCTGGCCCGGGAAGATTTCACATGCTGCAGGACAAGTGAGCCCACACACCCAATTACTAAAGCCCCAGCGCCCGAAGGCCTGAATGCCACCCTAATGAGCCCGCAAGCGGCAACCACTGAAGCCTGTGCTCAGCCACAAGAGATGCCCATTAACACAGGAAGGAAACCTGAATGTTCTTATCAACTGGCGCAGAAAGGCATTCGACAAAATTCAATATCCGTTCATTATAAAAACTTTCAGGATAGCAGGGAACTTCCTTGACCAGATAAAGGCCATCTACAAAATAATCTGGTGAAGGACAGAGAGGCCTGGTGTGTTGCAGTCCATGGGGTCACAAAGAATAGGACGCAACTGAGCGACAAGACCAAAACAATCTACAGCTATCAGTGTACTTGGTGGTGAGAGACTGCAGGTTTCCCTCTAAGATAGCCAACAAAGACGTCCTTTTTCACCATTCATATTCCATGTTCTTCTGCAGGCTGAAATAAGGAAAAGAAATAAAAGGCATATAGACTGAAAAGGAAAAAACAAAACTTTATTTGGGACTCTCTGCTTCCGCCGCAGGGGGCACAGCTTTGATCCCTGGTCAGGGAACTAAGATCCCACATGTCATATGGTCAAATAAATTAATAAATTAAAAAAAAAAACCCCAAACAGCTTTATTTGTTGACAAGATTACTTCTAAGTCCCAATAGAATCTACAGAAAAAGATCCTAAAACGAGTAAGCTCAGCAATGTCAGAGGTTGCAAGATCAGTACCAAAATCAACTGTAGATCCATATATTAGTAATGAACAACTGAAATTAAATGTTAGAAATAAACAGGACAATTTACAGTGGCAGCAACAAGGGAAATATTTATTAGATATAAATCTAACTTTATAGTATGCTATAAACTACAAAACACTGACGAAAGAAATCAAAGAACACCTAAATAAAAGGAGAGATTTTGATGGCTAAGGAGATGCAATATAGTTAACATGCCATCCCCCAAACTGATTTATAGATTCAATACAATCCCAATCAAAGCCTGGCAGGTTTTTTGGGTGGGTAAGTGCCAAAGAACTGATGCTTTTGAACTATGGTGTTAGAGAAGACTCTTGAGAGTCCCTTGGTCTGCATGGAGATCAAACCAGTCAATCCTAAAGGAAATCAGTCCTGAATATTCATTGAAAGGACTGATGCTGAAGCTATACCACTTTGGCCACCTGATATGAAGAGCCAACTCATTGGGAAAGACCCTGATGTTGGGAAAGATTGAGGGCAGGAGGAGAAGGGGGCGACAGATGATAGATGGTTGGATGGCATCACCAACTCAAAGGACGTGAGTTTGAGCAAATTCTGGAAGATAGTGAAGGACAGGCAGTCCATGGGGTCACAAAGAGTCAGACACGACTGAGCAACAGAACAACAGATAGAGCTTCCATACTGCACCACTACCAAAAAGCCCAGTTTGGGAGCTGATCAAGAATATTTTCCGACTCTGCGCCTTTGCACAGGCTGTTGCCTCCTTCAGAACTCAGATCTCTCAGAACAGGCTCAGATCTCAGCCTCAGGTTCCTTTCCCAGGCAGGTGTGAGTGCAGGCTGGGAGGATTCCAGTTAGCTGAGATCACGGCCTTCTCTGCCTCCTCCCACAGAAGGCTCAACACCCTCACACTAACCACACTTCACTGATTCAGAGATGCTCCGTCTCTCACATTCTCAGCTCCCTCCAGGCAGAGATGGGTCTACACCTCTGCTGGCTAGACTGGAGAGCAGTTGTGAAGCAGTTACCATTGCCGGCCATGTGCCAGCTCAAAACTTGGGAACGGTGTCACAGCACACATGAGAAAACCCCCGAGACCAGAGAAGAACACTCTCTGAAACCCGGGGAGCCAGAGGTTGTGGGGTGGAGACGGCAACATGGTGAAACGGGCATGTGTAGCATCATTCCCAAAACCAGGAGTCAAAAGCCAGCTGGCTTATGAGGCCAGCATTGATGGCTATCGGTTCTTCCATGGACTCTTCTAAGGAGTGTTGTACTGCTCACACTCTTGATGACACAGAGGACCAGAGTATAAGAAAATACTTAAAAAAGGATTCTTAAAAAAAAACAAAAACAAAAAAATGACTCCTTAGGGACTTCCCTGGTGGTCTGATCCAGTGGCTAAGATTCTGTGCTCCCGATGTAGGGAGCCTGAATTTGATCCTGGTCGGGGAACTAGATCCCACATACTGCCTCAAAGAATGAAGAGCCTGAGTGTTGCAACTAAGTCCTGGAGCAGTAAAATTAATAAATAAAATATATTAAAAAAAATAATATAGATTCTTAAAAAAAAAGAAGTTGTTAGCAGAGAAGGGCCATTTTAGGAATATCTTCACCAATTTATTTTCCTTCATCAATTTTCCTTTTTAGGTATTCACAAGAGTATACAAAAGGGCTTCCCTGGTGGCTCAGCTGGTACAGAATCTGCCTGCAATGCAGGAGACCCTGGTTCAGTTCCTGAGTCAGGAAGATTCACTGGAGAAGGGAAAGGCTACCAAGCCCGTATTCAGGTCTGGAGAATTCCATGACTGTATAGGGCACAGGGTAGCAAAGAGTCGGACATGACTGAGTGACTTTCAAGAGTATATAAAATCTCCATTTAGTTTAGTCTAAAAGAATTCCTTCAGTGAGCATAAATTTTCTAGATGATATGAGATTTGTGTCCTCACAGTTAACGCCAGCTTCCTTTTCCAGCAGTGCCTAAAACAATGGGGCCTTGGGGGTGATGATGTATAACACCTCTACATCTTCTGCCCAAGGGGAAAGGTTCGATCGGCCTTGTTCACTGCTGTACCCCCAAACAGCTGGGACAGAGGAGACACCAAATAAACATCTGATGCAGTGACCCAAAGCTGAGCCTCTGCCAGATGAAGCGCTACGATCAGGACCACACAGAGGCTCATCACTCAGGCCAGAAATCGAAGTCTGAGAGTGAGCGGCCCGCATCAGGCGCACTATGCCCTCAGTCTTTAATTCACTGTGGCGATGCTACTGTTCAGAGTTTGCTGGTGACGCTTTAAATCAGGAGCCTGGTCCTGACAGCTGGACAGACTGGCAGATGCTTCTCTAACCCCATGGCTCATCTTTGTTTGCCCTGGCATCGGAACCTCCGTTTTGAGTGTGTGAGTCAGCGCAAAGCTGTCAGCCCAACTCAATAAAAAAGAAAGGTTCTCCCACACTGGCCACCAGCACAGAATCACATCTCCACCGGAAACTCCAGGTGGGGCATTCAGCCTCTCCCCGCTGGCTCCCCCTTCTGCCTCCTGGCCTGAGGCCAGTGACTTGGGCCCTCCCACAGCCAGGTCACCCCTCTCCCCTCGTTATCACTATTCATGATCATGATTAATAACTAGTTTTGGGTCTTCAGAAGAAGATCCACGTCTCTCAAGCACTTTACCCAGGCTGACTTTTCTGAAACGAGTGCTATTCACAGAGGCTTTGGTAAAGAAAATCTTCTTTCATTCATGCAAGGAAAAAAAAAAGATTCTGAATGGACACAGAGAACAGACTTGTGGATGCCAAGGGGGAGGGAGTGGGGGAGAGATGGAGTGGGAGGTTGGGGTTAGCAGATGTAAGCTTCTCTATATAGGAAGGATAAACAACAAGGTCCTACTGCATAGCACAGGAAATTATATGCAATATCCTATAAGAACCATAGTGGAAAAAATTTTTGTGTGTGACTTGCACCCCATAGCATATGGGATCTTAGTTCCCCAACCAGGGATAGAACCCAGGCCCCCTGCATTGGAAGTGCAGGGTCTTAATCACTGGACCTCTGGGGAAGTCCCAAGGAAAAGAGGATTTTTTAAAAAAAGAATGTATATGTGTGTATAACTGAATCATTCTGTTGTACCGCAGTAATGAATACAACAACACTGTAAATCAACTATTGTGGCTGTTTTATAGTCGCTCAGTCCTGTCCAACTCTTTCGCGACCCCAGAGACTGTAGCCCATCAGGCTCCTCTATCCATGGGATCTCCCAGGCCAAGAATACTGGAGAGGGTTGCCTTCTCCTTTTCCAGGGAATCTTCCCGATCCATCGAACCCACGTCTCCTGCATTGACAAGTGGAGGCTTCACCACTGAGTTACCTAGGAAGCCCCAAATCAACTGTACTTTCATTAAAAAAAAAATTTTTTTTTTTTTAGTTAAGACAAACAACAACAGCAACCAAGATTTTGAGTGCTTTCTAAATTCCAGGCATCCCCTGGTGACCCAGATAGGGTGGTCACTGCCCCTTTGTGGTTCAGTCACATTCTGGTGGAAAAGCCCACCACCACCAAGTGAGGAAGAAGTAAGGAAGGGGATTTTAGGTGAAGAAGTGCTGCGAAGAAAGCAGAACTGGGCGACAGGACAGGGTGCCGGGGGGCAGCAGTTGGGTGGAATCGGCGTGCGCGCAGGGCTGGCTGGGGGGACCACCTTAGGTGGGGGTGTTGGGAAATACTTCCCAGGCTGGGGGTGGGGGCGGCTAGGGAGGGAAAGCAGGCTATTTATAGACTCCTGGATTGTTTCAATTCCTTATCTTTAAATATGCAAACTAGGGCTTGGAGTCCCCTGCATTCAAAAAAGTGGAGGATCCTGCTTCTGCAGAGCCTCAAACAGGAAGAAACCAACAGCCCTTCTGGCTCACTCGGTTGGTGAGAAAGAGCTGCCTCTGCACAGCTATCGACCAGAAGCCAGCCTGCAGCCCGGCAGACACAGCCTGGGTTTCGGGGAACTGCTAAATAAATACCTGTGCTGGACTCCATATCTGACGGCGTAATTACTATGGACTTGGGTCCTTGGCCAAAAATATGAAAAATAATAGTACCTAGAGGATAGGGCCGTTGTTGAGGATTAAGTGAGGTAATTCAGGCAAGTTCACAGAACAGGATGTGGTGGGTGATAATCCCTCAAGCAACTTTAGCCACTCTTCTAAGAATGTCACCTTTAAGTTCCCCAACCAGGGATCGAACCTGTGCCCTTTGCATTGGAGGCACGGAGTCTTAACCACTGGACCACCAGGGAAGTCCCCCAAGGATGTGATCTTTGAGCTGAGCTCTCATGTTTTATTTATTATTAATAGGACATGCAATCAAGTCCAACTTGAACTATTAACTCTGGGTAGCAAGTCTGCGAGAGGGACTTTTGTGACAAGAGAAGTAGTAGAATGGAGATAAGGTCACCATGATCCAAGCACATGTTCTTCCCTTTCTTTCTCTCCTGCCTCCGTGGTGGCTACGGAACACCAAGAGTCAGAGGCTCCCTCCACACTGACTATTCAACATCCAATGATGGGCTGCAATGTCCTGGACTCCTCACATGTGTCAAAGTCAGGAAAAATAAGACAGACCATTCCAGACTGAAGAGACTGGGTCAACTGATGAAACCCGAATACGGCAGCGAGATTAGATGCCAGCGAGCTGATATCACAGATCTCTTGAGAGTGAACCGTACATCAGTTGGTAAGAGAAGGGCCTTCTTGGGAAATGTGCGCTCAAGCCTTGGGGACAAATAGCACTCTGTCTCCCGACCAGTCTTTCCCCTCTCTCGCTCTCTCGGCAGGCCTCCCTGCTCCCTGAGACACCGCAATGCTGAAATTAGGCCACTAATAACCCTGCCACAGCCTCCAATTGTTCGAGTGAAAGGAGGAGTTGCACGTCTCTCACTTTAAATCAAAAGCTAGAAATGATTAAGCTTAGTGAGGAACACGTGTCGAAAGCCCAGGCAGACTGAAAGTTTAGCCTCTTGCGCCAAAGTTAGCCAAGTTGTGAATGCAAAGGGAACATCCTTGAAGGAAATGAAAAGTGCTGCTCCAGCAAAAAAAAAAATGTAATGATAAGAAAGCAAAACAGCCTTATTGCTGATGTGGATAAAGTTTCAGTGGCCTGGGTAGCAGACCAAACCAGCCACAGCGTTCCCTTAAGCCAATACCTAATCCAGAGTCAGGCCCCTAACTCTCCTCAATTCCAGGAAGGCTGAGAGAGGTGAGGAAGCTGCAGAAGAGAATCTGAAGTTGGCAGAGGTTGGTTCATGAAATGGAAGGAAAGATGCCATCTCCTTAACATCAAAGTGCAAGGTAAAGCAGCAAGTGCAGACGCTGAGCTGCAGCTGGTTCTCCAGAAGAACTAGGTAAGATAATTTGCGAAGGTTAACCCACACTATAACATAAATTCTCAGTGTAGACAAATACCCTTCTGCTGGAAGAAGACAGCAGGCTTCCCAGGTGGCTCAGCGCTAAAGAAGCCACCTGCCAATGCAGGACATGTAGGTTTGATCCCTGGGATGGAAAGAATCCCTGGAGAAGAAAATGGCAACCCACTCCAGTATTCTTGCCTGAAGAATATCATAGACAGAGGGGCCTGGCAGTCCATGGGGTGGCAAAGGTCAGACAGGACTGAGCACGCATGCAGGGAAGAAGATGCTCTATAGGACTTTCATGGCTGGAGACAAAGTCAATGCCTGACTCCAAAGGACAGGCTCATCTTCTTGCATTGGCCTACTGCAATGTTAAATGTTCATTTAACATTCCAAAAATCCTGCTGCCCTTAAGAAGTACGCTAAATCTACCCTGCCTATGCTCTCAAAATGGAACAGTAAGGCCTGGATGACAGCACATCTGTTTACAACATTGTTTATTAAATATTTTAAGACCTACTGCTCTGAAAAAGGATTGCTTTCAAAATCTGACCACTCATTGACAAGGCATCTGGTCATCCAAGATCTCTGATGGAGATGTACAAAGTCAATGTTGTTTTCATGCCGGCTAACACAACATTTATTCTGCAGCTCACGGATCATTTCAACTTTCAAGTCTTATTATTTATTTATTTTTAACGTAAATAGGCATTTTGCCAAGAAATTTTTTTTTCATTTATTTTTATTAGTTGGAGGCTAATTATTTTACAACATTGTAGTGGGTTTTTTCATACATTGACATGAATCAGCCATGGAGTTACATGTATTCCCCATCCCGATCCCCCCCTCCCACCTCCCTCTCTACCCGATCCCTCTGGGTCTTCCCAGTGCACCAGGCCCGAGCACTTGTCTCATGCATCCAACCTGGGCTGGTGATCTGTTTTACCCTAGATAATATACATGTTTTGATGCTGTTCTCTCGAAACATCCCACCTTCACCTTCTCCCACAGAGTCCAAAAGTCTGTTCTGTACATCTGTGTCTCTTTTTCTGTTTTGCTTATAGGGTTATCATTACCATCTTTCTAAATTCCATATGTATGTGTTAGTATGCTATAAGTCTTATTATTTAATAAATACATTTTGTAAGGCTACATAGCTGGGCTTCCCAGGTGGCTCTAGAGGTAAAGAATCTGCCTGCCAATACAGGAGACATGAGAGACAAGAGTTTGATCCCTGTGTCAGGAAGATCCCCTGGAGGAGGGCATGGCAACCCACTCCAGTGTTCTTGCCTGCAGAATCCCACAGACAGAGGAGCCTGGCAGGCTAGGTCCACAGGGTTACAGATAGTTGGACATGACTGAAGTGACTTATCACACAACACAACATTCATTCTGCAGCCCATGGATCAAGGAGTCGTTTCAACTTCCAAGTATTACTATTTAATAAATACATTTTGTAACGCTATACAGTTGCCATAGTCAGGGGTTCCTCTTATGGATCTGGGCAAAGTTAACTGAAAACCTCTGGGAAGGATCCACCATTGTCACTGCCATGAAGAAAATTCATGATTCACAGGAAGAGGTCAAGATATCAACATTAACAGGAATTTGGAAGAAGTTGAATCCAACCCCCATAGATGACTTCAAGGGGTTTCAAGACTTCAGTAGAGGAAGTAACTGCAGATATGGTGGAAACAGCAAGAGAACTAGAATTAGAAGTAGACCCTGAAGACGGGAAGTAATTGCTGCCTCTCCTGATAAAGCTTGAGTGGACAATATACTAACACATATATATGGAATTTAGAAAGATGTTAATGATAACCCTATATGCAGAACAGAAAAAAAAAAAAAAGACACAGATTTATAGAACAGTCTTTTAGACTCTGTGGGAGAAGGCGAGGGTGGGATGTTTCAAGAGAACAGCATTGAAACATGTATATTATCTAGGGTGAAACAGATCACCAGCCCAGGTTGGATGCATGAGACAAGTGCTCGGACCTGGTGCACTGGGAAAACCTAGAGGGAATGGGTGGAGAGGGAGGTGGGAGGGGGGATTGGGATGGGGAACACATGTAAACCCTTGGCTGTTTCATTTCAATGTATGACAAAATCCACCACAAATAAAAAAAAAAAAAAAAAAAAAAAAAAAAAAAAAAAAAAAGCTTGAGTGGATGAGAAGTCACTTCTTACGGAAGAGCCAAGGAAGTGGTGTCTTGAGATAGAGCTGTGAAGTTTGTTGGTGAAAATGTTGCAAAGTTTGCTGAAATAACAACAAAGGACTTAGAATATTACATAAACTAAGGTGATAGAGCAGTGGCACGGTTTGAAAGGACTGACTCCAGTTTTGAAAGTTCTCCACTATTTGGTCAAGTGCTGCCAAATAGCACTGTAGGCTGCAGAGAAGTCGTTCATGCAGGAAGTGTCAATCTATGCGGCCAGCCTTGCTCTTGTCCTATTTTAAGAAGTTGCCACAGTTGCCCCGACCTTCAGCAATAACCACCCTGATTGGTCAGCAGTCATCAAATACCAAGGCCAGATCCTCCAACAGCAAAAAGACAATGACACGTGAAGGCTCAGACAGTGGTTAGCATTTTTTTTTTTTAGCAATAGAGTATTTTTCAATTAAGGTATGTACATTTTTTTAGACATAATGCCACTGCAGAGGTAGTAGACCACAATATAGTACAAACATAATTTTTATGTAGCACTGGGAAACCAAAAAATTTATATGTCTCACTTTACTGTGATACTCACTTTACTGCGGTGGTCTGGAACCAAACGTACATAACAAACTGTGACGGTAGACTTTCCGTCAGCAAGGAGATGCCCATCAGCTTTAGGGGATGCATGTTCCACTGCAGGGCGTTTTTTTCAGCCACACCCAGAGGCGTGTGGGATCTTAACTTCCCAATCAGGGATCGAACTCATGCCCCACTGCATTGGAAGGCAGAGTCTTAACCACTGGACCACCAGGGACGTCCCTACACTGCAGTTTTGCTTTGATTTACAATGTTGTGTTAATTTCTCCCATATACACTGCAGCTTGTCCTCTGCCCAAAGAGGCAGTCAGTAAACACTGCTCCATAATGATGACACTTGAGGACCCTTGTAAAACCAATGTCACATTGTCAACACAAGGTCAGCAGTGCTTCTTTTTACCTTCCCCATGTGAGACTCACAACAAACGATATATCAATAAGGCCCCCATCTCTGAAATCATTAGGTCCCTCCAAGGAGTTAAAATAGATATGGTGAAGTTATTTATACCACCATGATACTGCTCACAATTCTTTCCTGAAAGGTTACAGAAATTATTTTGGTTCCTATTGATTTTATTTTTTCATTCAGTAAATATTGATTTGTTTTCATCTCCCCTCGTTTCAAATGAGAGTTGAAAACAATAATAACAAAACTGCTTAAGTGAACAGCAAACAGTAACATCTGAATTCGGTGCAGACTGGCCTTGCAGATCCAGGGTGTGCCCCCGGGAAGAATACTGATAAACCAGTTCTGCAGGTGGAGGGAGGCTTTGGTCAGGTTTGTGCGTCCCCAAGAGCACACCACCTTAGGGCCTTGTCAGGGATCAACCAGAGGCAAAGCCGTTCATTCCAAAGGCTCCTGAGAAACATAGGCAGGCGCTGCTCCACTGAAAGTGAGTGGAAAGTGAAAGTGAAAGTCACTCAGTCATGTCCAACTCTTTTTGACCCCTCATGGACTATACAGTCCATGGAATTCTCCAGGCCAGAATACTGGACTGGGTAGCCTTTCCCTTCTCCAGGGGATCTTCCCAACCTAGGGATCGAACTCAGGTCTCCCGCATTGCAGGTGGATTCTTTACCAGCTGAGCCACCGGGGAAGCCCAAGAATACTGGAGTGGGTAGCCTATCCCTTCTCTAGCAGATCTCCTGACTCAGGAATCGAACTGAGGTCTCCTGTGTTGCAGGTGGATTCTTTACCAACTGAGCCCTCAGGGACACCCCGGCTCCACTGAGATCCCCTTTACCAGGTCAGTGTTCATATCCCAGCTACCGCAGAGAGCGAAGCTCACTCGCCCACATGCAACCTTCTAAAGATTGCACAGTGGGAGCTGTCTGGCTCAGAGGCACCCCATCCTGAGACTCCCCTTCTCTGGTCTGCAGCCAATGAACAGAACAAAAGCCCAGCTCCACTGTCCCAAATGGGAGCATCTCTCTGGGGCCCCTCACTCTCCAGAGCTCCCAGCAAGATCAGGCTGAGGCTAGACTTCTCAAACCCATGGTCTAGTCCTCCCCTGCCCTGGACTGCAGCCCTCACTCAGGCCATTTCTGCCAGAGTATTACTCAGCCATAATAAGGGGCAGGACTGTGCCATATGCTGACACATGGAGGAATCTAGAGATGGTCAAGCAGAGTGAAGTCAGTCAGAAAGAGAAAAACAAATATTGCATATTAATGCATATATGTAGAATCTGGGGGGGGGGGGGAACAAAGGCAGAGGTGATCTTATTTGCAAAGCAGAAACGGAGACACAGACACAGAGAATGAAAGCATGGACACCAAGGCGGGAAGGGAGAGTGGGATGGATGGGGAGACTAGGATCCACATCCATCCATTCACATCCATTCACAATCACACAACAGAGAACCACTGAGGACCTCCGCACAGCACAGGGCATCTACTCAGAGCTCTGTGGGGACCTAGATGGGGAGGGAGGAAAAGCAGAGGGGTGTGTGTACACACACAGCCGAGTCACTCTGCTATACGGCAGAAGCTAGCATGACATTGTAAAGCAGCTATACTCCAATAAAAATAAATATTATTAAATAAATAAAAGAATCCCCATCTCGAGCTCTATTTTAAAGCAGCTTGACTTCAACACTCCCTGTGATGGATTCTGGGAAATTCTAACGATGCTGATCACACAGGTCTTCTTGTTCCCCGGGCTTTTCTGGTCCCTAACATCTTAAGTCAAGTAGGAGTCTAGAGAGCTTGAACTCTGAACCCTGAACCCCAAGTAGAGCCTCTCAATGACAGTGGATGTGGAAGACCTCTGACACCCCCTGGGAGGGGATCACAGGAGATGTTTGAGAATCCGAGTTACAGAAGAGACAAAAAAATGTCCAAGGGCAGGCAACAGCTGGAGGGCCTAGGAATTCCACCTTCAGGGCTTTCTCCTTCTGATAATCTTGTACACACAGAGAACTATAAACTACCATTTCACATAGTATCTATGACAGCACTTCGAGGGAACAAAAGATGGGAAACAACCTAAGTGCCCATCAACAGGGGATTGCTTAAAAAACAATATGGTCAATCCACTCTCTGGGACACAACGCAGTTCTTAAAGAACATGAGGAGAATGAGAACACTCTGAATGCATACAGAATGATCCCCAAGGCAGAGAGCCAATGGGGAGATTAATATTTTACCTCTCTGTGTGTAGCACACACCGAATCATAAACTATGAATAATTCCTGATGATATATAAGAAAACAGTTATCAGTGGGAGCCTCCAGGAAGAAAATGTGGAAACTGGAAGAGTTTATGCACTTTTAAAATCTTGATCATGTGAATGTCATCTACTCAAAAACAGGAAATACACTTTCAATAGTTGTACAACCACAGTTACGTGAGCATCAGCATTTTCATTTTTTAGAATGGCTCTAGGAAGGGACCCTGGAGGACAGTGGGACTGCTGGGCAGTGGAGGCCATTCTTATGGCCATTCTTCTGCACAGAAGGTATTTAAACTCCCCGCACAGTCTCCTCATCTGTAAAGTGGAAATACTGTTCTAACCATTAAGAAATAGCAAAGGAGATGTGATGTCATTCCCATGGTTATGTCACATGATGGGGTGAAGGGATGCTGCAGAGGTGAGTAATTAAAGCTCCAAATCAGTTGACTCTGAGTTGATGAAAAGGATGTTATCTTCAAGTGAAAATCCCGGGGTCAAGTCTGACTCTTTATGACCTCATGGACTGTAGTCTGCCAGCCTCCATCCATGGGATTTCCCAGGCAAGAGTACCGGAGTGGGTTGCCATTTCCTTCTCCAGGGGATCTTCCCGATCCAGGGATTGAACCGGGGTCTACCCGCATTATAGGCAGACGCTTTACCGTCTGAGCCACCAGGGAAGATCTGAACCTGGGTCCTAACAATGAGTGAATTCTTGGCTTTTGAAGCATTTAGCACAATGCCCAGAGCAAGGATTCCAACCAACAGACTGACTTCACAAGAAGTAAAAGACATATGACCACAGCCAAGATAAAACTTATCTAATTGTTATGGTAAAAATGGCCACTGTAAGGACTTCCTTGGTGGTCTAGTGGTTAAGAATCCACCTTGCAATGTGCAGAACATGGGTTTGATCCCTGGTCCAGGAACTAAGATCCCATATGCCGCAGGGTAAGTTCAAGTGGCCCAACAGAGATCCTACAAGCCGTAACCAAGATCCAATGCAGCTAAGTAAAGTAAATATACTTTTTCAATGGCCACTGTACCTCCTACCTCCTGCATGGCTGTTGACGCCCCACTCCCCTGCTTTTCTGGCTAAGGAGCAGCCGTGAAAGCACCAGATCTGATGCAAGAGACATGGGTTTCTGTGGGTGTATGAGATATCTCCTGCTGCTTAATAAATTACCCCAAGTAGGTAGCTTAAACTGATATTCATTTAAAATCTCATAGTTTCCAGCAGTCGGGAGCTCTGGCTAGTCTTCTGCTCAGGGTCTCATGAGGCTGCGGTCGAGGTGGGGGCTTGGCTGGGGTTTCCTCTTGAGGCTTGGAGTTCTCACCCAAGCTCATGCGCTGTTGCAACTGTGGGGTCCTATTTTCTGGCTGATTTCAGCTGAAGGCTGCTCTCAGCTTCTAGACACAACCCATAGCTGTGCCCCATGTGGCCCTCTGCTGGGCCCAGGAAGGCAGGTTAGTCCTCTGGGGTCAGCAAGAGAATCTCTCCCTTTGGGAAGAACCCAGTATCTTTCTTAAGGACTGTCACCTTATTAAGCCAGGCTGATGGCTCAGATGGTAAAGAATGAATCCACCTGCAATGCAGGAGACCCGGGTTCAATCACTGAATGGGAAAGATCCCCTGGAGAAGGGAATGGCTACCCATTGCAGTATTCTTGCCTAGAGAATCCCACAGACAGAGGAGCCTGGCTGGCTACAGTCCATGGGGTCAAAGAGTCGGACGTGACTGAGGGACTTTCACCTGAAGATAACTTCATTTTGATCAACTCAGAATCAACTGACTTGGAGCTTTAATTACATCTGCAGCATCCCTTCCCCCTGGCACATCACATAACCAGGGGAATGACATCACATCTCCTTTGCTATTCCTTAATGCTGAGAATTTCAAATGCTGAAAGACGATGCTGTGAAAGTGCTGCACTCAATATGCCAGCAAATTTGGAAAACTCAGCAGTGGCCACAGGACTGGAAAAGGTCAGTTTTCATTCTAATCCCAAAGAGAGGCAATCCCAAAGAATGCTCAAACTACCACACAATTGCACTCATCTCACATGCTAGTAAAGTAACTCTCAAAATTCTCTAAGCCAGGCTTCAGCAATACGTGAACCATGAACTTCCAGATGTTCAAGTTGGTTTTAGAAAAGGCAGAGAGGAACCAGAGATCAAATTGCCAACATCTGCTGGATCATCGAAAAAGCAAGAGAGTTCCAGAAAAACATCTATTTCTGCTTATTGACTATGCCAGAGCCTTTGACTGTGTGGATCACAATAAACTGTGGAAAATTCTGAAAGATATGGGAATACCAGACCACCTGACCTGCCTCTTGAGAAACCTGTATGCAGGTCAGGAAGGAACAGTTAGAACTGGACACGGAACAACAGACTGGTTCCAAATAGGAAAAGGAGTACGTAAAGCCTGTATATTGTCACCCTGCTTGTTTAACTTACATGCAAAATACATCATGAGAAATGCTGGGCTGGAAAAAGCACAAGCTGGAATCAATATTTCCGGAAGAAATATCAATAACCTCCTGTATGCAGATGACACCACCCTTATGGCAGAAAGTGAAGAGGAACTAAAAGCCTCTTGATGAAAGTGAAAGAGGAGAGTGAAAAAGTTTGCTTAAAGCTCAACATTCAGAAAACTAAGATCATGGCATCTGGTCCCATCATTTCATGGCAACTAGATAGGTAAACAGTGGAAATAGTGTCAGACTTTATTTTTATGGTCTCCAGAATCACTGCAAATGATGATTGCAGCCATGAAATTAAAAGACGCTTACTCCTTAAAAGGAAAGTTATGACCAACCTAGATAGCATATTAAAAAGCAGAGACATTACTCTGCCAACAAAGGTCTATCTAGTCAAGGCTATGGTTTTTCCAGTGGTAATGTATGGATGTGAGAGTTGGACTGTGAAGAAAGCTGAGCACCGAAAAATTGATGCTTTTGAATTGTGGTGTTGGAGAAGACTCTTGAGAGTCCCTGGGACTGCAAGGAGATCCAACCAGTCCAGCCTAAAGGAGATCAGTCCTGGGTGTTCATTGGGACTGATGCTGAAGCCAAAACTCTAATACTTTGGCCACCTCATGCGAAGAGTTGACTCATTGGAAAAGTTCCTGATGCTGGGAGAGATTGGGGGCAGGAGGAGAAGGGGACGACAGAAGATGAGATGGCTGGATGGCATCAGGGACTTGATGGACATGAGTTTGAGTAAGCTCCAGGAGTTGGTGATGGACAGGGAGGCCTGGCGTGCTGCAATTCATGGGGTTGCAAAGAGTTGGACACCATTAAGCGACTGAACTGAACTGAATGGTGAGAAAAAGTTGAAGGTCCCGTCCACACTTGAGAGGATGGAATTGCTTAGGGTTGTGACTCATGGGATGAGACATCACTTTGCCAACAAAAGTCCATCTAGTCAAAGCTATGGTTTTTCCAGTAGTCATGTATGGATGTGAAAGTTGGACTGTAAAGAAGGCTGAGCGCCGAAGAATTGATGCTTTTGAACTGTGGTATTGGAGAAGACTCTTGAGAGTTCCTTGGACTGCAAGGAGACTGAACCAGTCCATCCTAAAGGAAATCAACCCTGAATGTTAACTGAAAGGACTGATGCTGAAGCTGAAGCTCCAAAACTATGACAACCTGATGCAAAGAGCTGACTCATTGGAAAAGACCCTGATGCTGGGAAAGATTGAAGGCAGGAGGAGAAGGGGATGACAAAAGATGAGATGGCTGGATGGCATCACTGACTCGATGGACATGAGTTTGAGTAAGCTCCGGGAGTTGGTGATGGACAGGGAGGCCTGGCGTGTGCAGTCCATAGGATCTGCAACATGACAACAGTCATGACAGTTGACAGTCTGACAACAAGTCAGAGACAACTAAACAACTGAGCAACAAGGGACTCACGGGAGGGGTCCCCCTAGGGTGTGTCAGCCACAGAGGGGGAGCCTCGGAGCCTGCCTGCCACACAGAGGGGAAGGGTTAGTCTGTGGCCACACTTAGGACCCCATTCTGGCTCCAGAAATAAATAGAATTTTCCAACCTTGTGCAAGTGACAAAATCTCTCAGCCTTCATTCAATCAAAATAAGGGAAAATAATTAACAAACAGTCGTTAAGGATTAGCCAAAGGGAAACTGCATGTGAATTTGCCTGACATGACAAAGCAGACACTTGACCTTTAGTTCTTCTCTTGGGAGGAACTTAGGATATAACACCAGGATGATACTAATGATCTCACTTTTTTTTTTTTTTTTTTTGCCACTCCACGTGACACGCAGAATCGTAGTTCTCTGACCAGGGAGCCAGGGAAGTGCTACTAACGGTTTCCTCTTAAGCCTTCCAGAGGCCCAGAGAGAAATATGTGAAATGCTTTCTAAAGTACGACACACTGTCTGTCCTATTCCCCAGAGAGGGATTTCCCCACTCAGAAGCTGGCAAAAGGTGAAACTGTCATCAGCATCTACTGGCACATCTCAGAGCACCTCCTTTTAACTTTGCCCACCAAAGAGGAGCCAGGTGGGTCCTCTAACCAAATAATGGACTCGTATGTCATTACCACAGCATCCTTTCCAGGTAAGATTTAATGACATGAGGGGACTTCCTAGGTGGTCTAGTGGTTAAGACTCTGCCACTACCAAGGCAGGGGGCCTGGGTTGAATCCGTGGTCTGGGAACTAGCTAGCTCCCACAGGCTGCAACTAAAGATCTTGCATGCTGCAAAGAAGATCAAAGAACCTGTGTGCTACAACCAAGACCCAGTACAGCCAAATAAGTAATTAGAAAAGAAAAAAAAAAAGGTTTAAAGACCTGGGAAACTTTTCATGGCATATTGATAATGAAAAAGAGTGACTCCAAGTTGTCCTTTTATGAATTCAAGATCTAGACTCAAACTGCCTCAAATGCAACTTCATTATTTATGGCTTTGTGATTTGGGGCAAGTTACCAAATTTTTCTGTTTCCTCATCTGTAAGATGCAGATAATTATAGGAACTACCTATTCTGAGGATTGAATAAGCCCACACATGTAAAACACCTAGCCCAGTCATTGTCACCTAACAGGAACTCAATGTATGATAAGTGCTATTATTATTACTATTATTATTAGCTAAGTATCACTTTCATCATATGAGAGAAAAAGTTTTAAAAAGACTTCCCTTTAAACAATACTAGCATTGTTGCCGCCTCCCTAGGGGAATAAAGAGGGGACTTCCCTGGTGGTCTGCTGGATAAGACTCCACGCTCCCAAAGCAGGGGGCCCAGGTTCGATCCCCGGTGGGGGAACCAAGATCCCACATGCTGCAACTCAGCCCAAGCACCCCAACTAGAGAGCCTGCATGCCACAACAAAGACCCAGAGCAGCCAAAATAAATAATAACTTAATAAAAGTTGGGAAAAAAAAAGAAACCTAAGAGGAAGAAATGAGTCAAAAGGTATGGAGGTCATGCTCTCTTTAGTCACTCTCTCTGCACTCCAGAAGGTCCAAGTCACTCTGTGCCCAAAAGCATTTATTTAATTTCTCCTCTCCCTCTCCTATTCCCTTCTGAATTCCCTTCACTGTCTCCACATCTATGAATGAGAGTGATACCCGCATTACTCTGAAGTTTCACAGCAATCTCTTCTGCGGGTAATGTGTGGCAACCACTTTCGAGACAATTTCTCTCTTTCTCTATCAATGAATCTGTCCACCTATTTCTTTAAAGGGAAAAGGCTGCCCCAGGGAAAGGAAGAGCCTTGTCACTGCCAAGAAAAACACAGACCAGGTGAAAGGCTCTCGCAGCAGGAGGTTGACTGCCGCTGGTCCAGAGGATGCGGCTGCGCTGGGAAGAGGGCCCCTTCTCCTTGGGAGCCCTCATCTCTCAGGAAGGCTAGGGGATGGAGGGCCAGCAGCCAGCACCAGGCCCTGAGCCAGGCCACCAATGCCAGGGGGTTGCTAAGGACCCGGCAGAGGAATGCCCGGGAGTGAGCAGCGGGCAAAGAAACTTCTGAGCCAAACTGGTGACAAAGGAGGACAGCATGAGGCAGGCGGCGGGTCACTGGGAGGCTCCCGGGCAGCAGGCCTGGGCCGGTGCCACGGGCAGATGGCAGGGCGAGGAAACAGATGGGCGGCCAGGGGCCCCCAGGCAGGAAGCGTCAGCCTGGAGAGCAGGGGATGAGCCTGGGAGGAAGGGAGGAAAGAACTGAAATGAATGCGCTGACCCACAAAGGGAGGTCTCGGAATGTTCTGGAGGGCCTCCAGGATCCACGGTGATGCCAGGGACCCTGTGAGATTGTCTGGACGCATGTGGGACCACACACAGCCCCCCAACCCCCACCCTCGTCCCCCAGCCTGGTGGACCCCTTCAGCTGCTGTTTTCATCAGTACCCTCTCCTCTGGCCAGTGGCTCCCGATCGGGGTGCAGACAGTTATTTGGGGGTGCCCTGCGGGGGAATTCTTGCCAGTAGTTAGGAAATCCACATGGTCTGCAGTCTGAATAAATAAATCCTCACACCCATGAGGTGTTGTCATCCTTCCGATGTATTCGGAGGCTGTTGCCATTGCTTAAACACAACTGCCTTTCAAAGTACTGGATGAAAAGAGGGACTTCTCTGGTGGGTCAGTGATTAAGACTGAGCCTTCCAATGCTGAGGGGTGCGGGTTTGATCCCTGGTCGGGGAACTAAGATCCCACATACCTCCTGGCCAAAAAACCCAAACAAGAAACAGAAGCAACACTGTAACAAATTCCATAAAGACTTTAAAGATGGTCCACATCAAAAGTATGTGATAAAAGAGAGAGACTGCAATGGACATTATACAGTTCTTATTTCATTCTGGACACAGATTTCTCCAAGACCTCTTGCTTTTGCAAAGGACATGTGACTACTCTGACCAATGGTATCACCCTTGAGTCAAAGAATTAAAAAAGAGATATTTTCATTCCAGCAACCAATGACTGATGTTAACGCTAAAGAAATAAATCTTTTCTTATGAAGTTCTCAAAAAAAGAAAATAAAACGCTTACAAAGTCTTTTAGCCCACCTGTTTCTTTTCTAAACTATCAGATACCAAAAATAAGACTGTGACTTAAAATATTATTATTACTACATTTGGCTCCTGGAAATTTCTGGATGATACAGAGACAACCATTGATTTCTGGACGTTAACAAGGCTAGAGAGTTGTTTAATGCCAGCACGCTCAGCAGGGCAAGACGCACTCCATCTCTCTCTCTGTGAAAGGTCATGGCCATTTATCCGAAGGAAGTATTAATGGCTCTGCACACCAAAACTTCTCTGCTGGGCGGTTCATCACTGTCTTGTTCATCCACAGGCAGAATTGGAAGCTCCTTGAGCCACAAAAACAGGGAAGGGGGCTGGTCACACAAACCACGGTGCATTTGTAACTGGCTGCAAAAACACTGTTGAAAACCTCATTACGTGCAAACCTTAGGTGACATGAAAAAAATCACCCATTACCTGTTAAGCAAATAAAAGCACTTTACAAACTGTAGCGTGTCATCCTACTTTTCTAAAAATAAGACAAAACCAGCAACCGCAAATTGTATGTCCGCCTATGAAATACTGTAAAATTTTACTTTCAATGCTAAATCCGGGGGTAGAGGGAGTGGGAGGGTCTAGTTTTTTCTCGGTTTCCCGAAGTTTCTACAATGAACAAGTATTACTTCTGTTATCGGGAAAAAAGCCTGTAAGTTACGTCTTATTATTTTTATTTGTTTGACCATTGATGGACAACAGCTTCTTGTTGTTGGATTGGGACTGGGTTGGGGTGAAAGACTATTTTTTGGCTAGGTTGGGTCTTAGTTGTGTCATGTGGGATCTAGTTCCCTGACAAGGGGTCGAAGCCAGGCCCCCTGCATTAAGAACTTGGAGTCTTAGCCACTGGACGGCCAGGGAAGTCCCAAGGGGTCAAAAACTCATGACATGAGGTTCTTTGCTGCCCTCAACCCTCCAGCTGCCACAAAACAGGGCATGGGAATGCCGGCTGCATTTGGGAACCAAACTGGGGCTCCTCCTTCCACACAGACCTGAGACAACATGAAAGGTGAGCCATTCTGGGCTATGCTTGCTCATTCTCCACTAACAGGTCTTTTCATGGCTGTATCAGAGGCTGCAATCCCCCACCGTCTAATTCCATCTGGGATATGGGCTGTGAATACCCAAGGGAAGTCTGTACTTGCCCCACACTCCTAGAAAGTCTTTAGGAAGCCAGGAAAACTCAAGAACTCTCCCCAGACTGACACACCCACTTAGTCTCCTCCTTCAATAGTATTCCTGATAACACCTCTCTTTAGGATAGTTAAGTACTTGTCATGCCTTCAACACTTTGCTGAAATGAATGAAACACATCCTGAATATGACCCTAATCCCAAAGACAACCAAAAGACAATTTCCATGAAGTTCCAAAATGACCCCAGGGGGCTGGTGCAGTCCCAGGTTGAGAACCATCGCTTCAACAGTGAATTGACACTGATATGATTACTTCCAGGATAATCTCAGAACAAGCACCGTATTCTCAGCACGCTCCGGCAGACCCTGGATGGGCTGGTCCCGGCATATTTCTCCAGACTCACTCACACCATTCCCAGCCCTGTCCCCTTCCCTCCAACCATCATCACTCCTCCTTCCTCTGGTCATTGAGTCCCTGTCTGTGCTCTTCCTTCTTCTGGCAATGCTGTTCCCTCATCCTCCAAATATCCCTTCCACAGAAAAGCCCTTTCTTACCTCCCTGACAGGGTAGACCTCCCAGTTAATTCCCTGCGGCAGGGGTCCCCAGCCTCTGGGATCTGATGCCTGATGATCTGAGATGGAACTGATGTAATAATAATAGAAAGAAAGTGCACAATAAATGTAATGCACTTGAATCATCCTGAACCATCCCCCGCCCTCAGTCCATGGAAAAATTGTCTTCCACGAAACTGGTGCCTGGTGCCCAACAGGTTGGGGGCTGTTGCTCTATGGGCCTCTTCTTCATAACTTTTCTCCCAGTGTACAATTTTATATTTAAAACCACTTAATGTTTATTTTCCCAATTATACTATAAAGAGGTCAGGGGCTGTTCCTGACCCCTTTTGTTCACTGGGCCTTCCACACTGTCCTAGCATACAGCAGGTGCTCTATATTTACTGAGTCAATAAAGGAACCTTCTAGGAATTCTCTGCTGGTCCAGTAGTTAGAACTCGATGCTCTGACTGCCGAGCGCCTGGGTTCGATCCCTGATCAGGGAACTAAGATTCCACAAGCTGCACAGCGTGACTGAAAATAAAACTTTATAAAAAGGAAGCTTCTGGAAGACACTTAAGGTTTCCATCTTCACGGCTTACAAAACTACATTCTGATTTTCCGTCCCTATTATGGTTCTGCAAATGTCAAAGTCTCTGCCGAAAGGATCTATCTTGTTAACGGCTGTACTCCACAGGCTTGGCTTCTACAGAGGTGAGAAGAGAGCAGATGCTCAATAAGAGAGAGAAACCCCTTTCTAAATGTCAGGAAGAACTGCCCAACACTGGCCCTCTTCTCACCCTATCTCCTTCCTTTCTACGTCCCCCCTGCCCAGAATCGCCGGAATAAAGTCACTAGGAGGCCAACAGGGCGTGCCCAGCCCAACACACCCACACTCAACTCAAGATTCAACTCAAATGTCACCTTAATCTTCCCTCCGTCCTTCCTTCCTTATGTGGGCAACCACGGATCTTTCAACTCCTCAGCCAGGCAGTTTGGGGACAAGTCTGTCTTAGCAAAACCACAGAATCCTTGAGGGCAAGGGCTTTGTCACAGCCATCTGTTTCCGGAGAAACAGGTGAACATGGCACTCACCGAAGTCTGATGAACAAACACAATGACGAAGGGTGCTGGTGGAGCCCCAGGAAGGCCCTCTGGATGCCTGCAAGGGTCAGGGCACTCCTTCCAGCTCAGGCCCCTCAAGGACTCGGATGATGCCAGGAGGCTCGGCTCCAGCTCACACTCTGTGAGGATCCAGATGGGCCTTCCTTCCTCGAGTAGTGGATTTGGGGGGACTCCCAGAGAAGAGGAGGAGGAGGAGGAGGAGGAGATCAGCCCTAAATGGTGTCTGTGTAGTAACATGACCATGGCAACGGCAACTTCACTCCCAGAGGGTCTGCTCAAACCGGCCTGCATCCACAGGGCAGTCCCCAGGGAAGGAAGAAGGTGTAAGAACCGCCTGGGCACTCAGAGATGCAATTCTCCAAGTCTCTGTTCTCTCTGGGACATCAGGCCATCACTGTCACCTGCAACTTGGCCCAAGGGCCAAAGCTAAGAGGCTAGTTTAGGAGCTGAATGAAGAGGAGGTTTATCTTCTCCACTGTGTGTGTCTATTAAACTTATGGATGAAAATAGAGGCTCTGACCCTAATCTTTGTCCACCAAACTCATCATTCAGCTCCTGATACACCTTCCAAGGCTCCCATTTATCTTTCTTAAGGATGGGGAGGTAGGTAGGTCCCCTCTATTTGGCTGATCAGATCTCTCAGTCTGAATCCCCCAAAATGCCCTACTCAAAGCCAACACAGCTGCACATGGTTTATTTTGGTTAGTAGCTAAAATACTTCCACTTCCTAATTTTTAGTCCATCTAGATGCTCTTCTTTGAGAAAAGGGAACTCAGTCCCTCTTCCCTTCAGGTCTGGCCTAAGCAGGAAACCAGAGCCCCCTCCACACACCCTTGGCCCCCAGAGTAACAGCTGTGGATGCCTGTGAGGCCCTCCGTCTGTGTCCAGGCAGGCCCGGCCTCTGGGTCTGTGGCCTTGTGTATAAGCCGCACGCCTCCCTCCTTTCAAAACTACCACTTTCTCCTCTACCACTCTCGCTGCAAACATTATCAGGAGTGGAATCAAAAAGAGCCCGGCCGAGTTTCCAAACACATCAGACGAACGGGAAAGGTGTTTCAGGTTTAAAACTTGTGAGGAAGAAAAACCTGGGACAGAAGAATGGGGAACAGGCCGGGGCAAGGTCTGCGCTGCTGGAGGCCCCCGCCTCTGTCCCGCCCGGCTCCCTTTCCGGAGATGCCCGCTCCCAAACAAAGTGCAAGAGGCCTCCCCAGTGACCACCGCCGTCCAGCGGCCCCGAGGCCCGGCCCTCCCTTGGGAGTCGAGGGGCAGGGCCCGGGACAGCTGCCCCAGGGTCCCCGCGCCTTCTGCCCCCGGGAAGGCCGGGCCGTGGACCCCGCGCTCGGGCGAGGCCGCGCGGGTGGCAGGAAGCCCAGCGGCGCGGGGCTCGCGGTAAGACGCGGCGGCCAGGGCGCCGGACCAGGTCGGCTTCCGCGGCCTGAGCGCCGCCCCCCGGCACTCCCCAGCCCCTGCGCGGGTCCGGAGCGGCGCGGCCCGAGAAGAGGAAGGAAGACGCTCGGGAACTTTGGCCGTGGTTTCTTACGCTCCCAGGCAGACCGACCCCGCGGAGCGGCTGGAGAAACTTGGGAGCCCGGAGCAGGGGCCGGGGGAGCAGGCCGGGAGTGCGCCGAGTTCTTCGCCGGGGGAAGCCCCTTCCAACTTGACTGGGGTGACTCGCGACCCCGCCCGGGGCGCGATGCTCCCGCCGCAGCCGCGTCCGCTCCCCGGACCCTGCCCTCCGCGTCACCCCGCAGGACCCCGGCCTCTCTTACCATCTGCGCCACCTTCAGTATCGCCCCGTGCGTGCGGGGGTAGATGGGATCCAGCAGATTCTCCAAGGAGCTCACGCCCAGCGGCCCCGCGCCGGCTCCGGCTCCCGGGGCGCCGCCGCTGCTGCACGTGGTGCGGACGAGCCCGGCTCCGTGCGACATCGCGCGGCCCGTGCCCGCGGGCCGCCTCCGGCGGCGGAGGCCAGGGGCCAGTACCAGAGGGGCGGGGGCTGCGGGGGCGGGGCCTCTGGGAGGGGCGGGGCATGTGTGGGCGGGGCCTCTGGGGGAGGGGCCTGTGTGGGCGGGGCGCAAAGCCCCGGGCCCGCGCGGGCGACGCCCACCCACACGCGGGCCGGGCGCAGCTGAAAGGTGCTGCAGCCTCCGCCCTCGGGGAGGCGCGGAAGTTGGACTGGCGCGGGGCGAGGGAAACGGATGCCCCGAGTGCTAGTCTTTCCGAGGTGGGCGAGGCCGGGCACAGCTGGTCTGAGCCTCCTGGGATCTGGTGTGGGCGCGGCTGCGGATGTGTGCTGAGGGCCCTTGAAGTATAGACTACGCTCACTGAAATGCCCAAACCTTCCGTGTTCAGCTCCATTACTTGTTCCGTATGAGTGTACATCTGTGCAATCACCGCCCACGGGGGAAAAGTTCCATCGCTCTTTTCCCACTTCCGGTCGCTACAGATTGGTTTTGCTGCTTTTTCGTTTGTCCCCTTTTTGGTGGACAGAAGCTCCCATTTCTCCGGGGAGGGGCGGTAACTATCACGGGGTTTGCTGGGTCACAAAGTGTGCATAGGTTTATCTCTAGAAGAAGCTGTCAAGCAGCTGTCCAAGAGAGATGCTGTTTCCCGCGTTCTGGGTTATTTTTCAAATGAGCAAGCAGATCATACCAAAGGAGATAGTCATCAAACTTGTTATACCACCAAATGTTTCCACACAACACAAAAACCTACCTCCTGAGGTCACTGGATGCCTGTGCTATCCTGTCAACAGAGAACTGTCAATTTGGCAAAGTCTTGATAATTTTTTTTTTCCTGGTTGGACCATGTGGTATTTGGAATCTTAGTTCCCCAACTAAGATCCCAGGCCCCCTACGGTGGGAGCATGGCATCTTAACCACAGGATCACTGGAGAAGTCCTTTGATAATTCTAGAATGTAGAGATACTCATGAAATTTCTGCTTTGACAAGTTTGCCAGGTGTTGCTACTGAACGCTCAAGTTTGAGAACCAATCATTGCCAAAGATGGAGCATTTGGGGATTCATGACGCCACGTTCTCTACTTTTGTGTACATTAGAAAATTTTCATGACCAAAAAAAGAAACTGCCTCCGATATCTGTTTTCTGTTTAGACAACAGTCATAGTGCCTGGTACTTGCATTTCATTCTCTAAAACAAAGGTAATTGCATCTCAGGGCTGCTGTGACAATGTGACAGCCATGCAGGTGCTCTGTGACAGCTCCAGATGCCACAGGCATGAAGTTGATATCGAATGCCATTTTCTGTATAGTTTCACATCGTCACTTCTGTGCTTTTCCAAGGGTTCACAACACACTGTGGAGATGACAAGAGGTCTTTGTTGCTGTGAAGGCTTCAGGGAAGCAGAAAAAAACCAGCCCTGGATTATGCTTCCTTCTAGGGGCCACCAACCTTCTGAATCAGTGATTTTCAATATGTGTTCCCAGTATCACCTGGGAACTTGTGAGAAATGCAAATCTGACCGCTTCCCCCCTCCATCTGCCCAGACCTGCTGAATCAGAACCTCCGGGTATGAGGCTCAGCAACCTGTGTTCTGGCAAGGTCAGCCCTCAACTTCCTACGTGATTCAGATGCATTTCAGAGTTTGAGAACCACTGTGTTTTCCAAGTCCAGTGGAGCTGAGACTGAGCTGGGTTTCTCTAACTGCCCCTGGCCCACGTGCCACCCAGCCTAGACCACTGGTGGTGGCCCACTCTGTGTTAATCACTTCACCATGATTACTTAAAAGCTTGAGTGAGAGGGACTACCCTGGTGGTTCAGGGACTAAAACTCCACGCTCCCAATACAGGGGACCTGGGGTTTGATCCCTGGTCAGGGAACTAGATCCTGCATGCCGCAGCTGAGAGCTGGTGCAGCCAAATAAATTTTTTTTTCCTTTTTAAAAAGCTGGAGTGAGAGGCTTGGCAGCACAAGAGCCATGTGCTGGCCTGGAGTGTAAGAGGCTTCACAGACCAGACCTGTGGCCAAGTACATGGAGATGTCTACACAATGTGATGCCCTATTGGTGCGAAGGGCTGCCCCCTGGGGAGCAAGGGCTTAGGTGGGTGCACTCACAAGAGTGAGGGGGCCCACTAATTTGGCTACAGTCCATCTGGTCACAAAGAGTCAGACACACCTGAGCAGAGCACAGCCATGAAGCCCAAGAATAACTGTGACTATCAAACAGGTTGGATCAATTTCACTGTTGTATTAAACTAAAATTAAGTCTGAACAGAAATGCTCACTGTATATTTTTTTTTCCAGAAAAAACAAAGAAATTAAAAATCACCGCATGATCCTTTACAATTAAGCTCTGAGTTACACCACAATTTCCTGTTAGAAACTCCTCACAAAGAGTTTTTTGTGGCAGCATTGATTTTTTTAGTGTGTGTATAGCTTATTTTTCCTCATTCTATATATTTAAAGAGACAACAGCTTAACAACTGATTTTCAATTTCATAATCAACCTACCAACCACTGTTCAAGCACAGCTTAAAAAATGTGTTAAAAATACAAGTGTTAGTCACTCAGTCATGTCCAACTCTTTGCGACCCCATGGACTGTAGCCTACCAGGCTCCTTGGTCCATCGGATTTTCCAGGCAAATGTACTGGAGTGGGTTACCATTTCCTTCTCCAGGGGATCTTCCTGACCCAGAGAAATACAAAGTTAAATCAATGATGGTGCTAGCCAATTCTGATTTTGAATAAACTTGAGTTACACTGCATTCATTTATAAAGTTTCATTCAATGATTTATTGACCCATCATTCTCCTACTGTTAGGGTTTTAGGCTAATTTATTTTTTTTCCTATTATACATAAGACCAGGATTAGCATCTTTAGGCATGAATCTTAAGACTCCTAAGAGAAGGATCAAAGGGAATGAATATTTTTAAGAGTCTTCATACACACACACATGCACACACTCAGGTTTCTGGAAATGTTGTGCCACTTCACTCCCACAGCCTCTGCAGTTTTCACCTACTTCCTTTTCTCACAGTACAGATGTTTTCTGTCCACTAGGCTGGAGGAAGAGCTGGCAGTTCCACTGTGTCTTCATGAAGTATCTTTCCATCTTCATCTTTCTTCCAGTTGCCTTCATCCCATGGCTGGCTCCTCTTCGTGGTCACAAGATAATTGTCAACTTTCCGCTTGTACATTTCCTCAGAACTCCCCAGCAAGCCTGGGTCACATGCTCTTGACTGAGCCAGTTGCTGCGGCCAGGGTGGGATGGGCTTAGCCTTGGCCACACGCTCCATCCCAGAGCACAGTGGAGCTGGCTTTCCCTGAAGTCGCTGGGGTGTAAGTGGGTGGTGTGGATACTGAAAAAAAACTACTAGGGCACTCAGACGACAAGAGGAAGAAGGGATGCTGAGGACGCAGCGGCAAGGTCTGCTACATCCTGACTTAACTGTTACTCTGAATATTCTAGAGAAGAAGTCTGCTATTGACATGAAACACACCTTCCAAAGGGAATGAATGCCTCAACTTTCCTGCCACTCACCTTAGGTTTCTGAAAAATCATGGCCTCTGGGGTGCCAAGCACTTTCCCTCAAACCTGATACTCTTTTATAGACACCAAATAGGTAAGTTTACTTTTAACAACAGATATTCTGATCTCATTGTCCAAAGTCATCAACACTGGAAGAGTAACCTACGTTCTTTTACCTCTGTCTGCTTACAATTACTCTGGCAGCAGAATGTAGCCAGAATATTTATGTAACACCAAGTGAGGAAATATTTCTCAGGTTGCCCTTTTTCACTGTGCATCTGTGTGCATTTAGGCTGATATGGGCTTTCCTCAGACATTGGGTGGGTTTGGTCCCAGACCATAACAATAATGAGAGTCACACACATTTTTTTGGTTTCTCCGTGCATATAAAAGTTCTGTTTATACTATAGTCTACTAATAGCATTATGTCTAAAAAACAATGTACATACTTAATTTAAAAATACTTCTTTGCTAAAAAAATGCTAACAATCCTCTGGCCTTCAGCAAGTCATAAGCTTTTTGCTGGTAGAGGGTCTGGCCTGGATGTTGACGGCAGCTGACTGATCAAGGTGGTGGCTGTTGAATTTTGGGGTGGCCGTCTTAGTCTTACAATAGGACAACAGTGAAGTTTGCCTCATAGATTGACTCTTCCTTTCACAAATGATTTCTCTGCACTCGGCAGTGCTGTTTGGTAGCGTTTACCCACAGATACTCTTTCAGAATTGGAGTTAGTCCTCTTGAATCCTGCCGCTGCTTTAGCAGCTGAGTTTATGTAATATTCTAAATCCTCTGTCGTCATTTCAACAGTCTTCATAGCATCTTCACCAGGAGCAGATTCCATCTCAAGGAACCACTGTCTTTTCTCATCCATAAGCGACTCCTCACCCATTAAAGTTTCATCAGGAGAGGAGAGGCAGTACTGGGCCCCATCTGCCCATTGGCTCTTTGCTGGCTGCTCCACGGCATCTGGGATCTTAGTTCCCTGAGCAGGGATCGAACCTGGGCCCCCTGTATTGGGAGCTTGGAGTCTTAACCACTGACAGCCAGGGAAGGCCCCGGGCTCCACTTCTAGCTAGCTCTCCTGAAATCCCCAGCACATCTGCAGGTACTTCCTCTGCTGAAGCCTCGATCCCCAAAGTCCTCCACGAGGGCTGGAACCAACTTTCTCCAAACTGCTGGCAATGCTGCCCTTTTGACCTCTTCTTACAAATCACAAATATTCTAAATGACATCAGTTGTTAAAAACAGTCCTTTCCAGGTTTTCAACTGACTTTGCCCAGATCTGTCAGAGAAATCACTATCTACAGCAAAGCCTTACAAAATATATTTCTTAAGCAATAAGCCGAAATAACTCCATGATCCATGGGTTATAGAACAGGTGTTGTGTTAGCAGGCATGACAACATTAATCTCGTATTCATCTCCACCAGAGGGCTTGGGTGACCTAGTGCTTTGTCAGTAAGCAGTCATATTTGGAAAGGAATCTTTTTTTTTGAGCAGGATGTCTCAATGGTGGGCTTAAAGTAGTCAGTAAACCATGCCGTCAACAGATGTGCTGTCATCCAGGCTTTTGTTGTTTCACTGACGGAGCACAGACAGGGTGGATACAGTATAACCCTTAAGGTCCCTGGGGCTTCCCTGGTGGTCCAGCCAGTAAAGAATCTGCCTGCATTGTGGGAGACCTGAGTTCGATCCCTGGGTAGGGAAGATTCCCCCGGGGAGGAAATGGCTACCCACTCCAGGATTCTTGCCTGGAGAATTTCATGAGCCTGATGAACTACAGTCCATGGGATCGCAGAGAGTCAGACACGACTGAGCAACTAACACTTTCACTTTAGGGTCCCTAGGATTTTCAGAATGCTAAGTGAATATGAAACTTAACTTAAAATCACCAGCTGTGTTTCACCCCTAAAGACAGAGTCAACCTGTCCCTTGGAGCTTTGAAGCCAGGCACTGACTTCTCTCCAGCTCGGAAAGTGCTAGATGGCATCTTCTCCCAATAGAAGCCTGATTTGTCTACACTGAAAATCCGTTACTTAGAGTAGCCACCTTGATGAATTATCTAGATCTTCTGCACATCTCAATGTAGCTTCTACATCAGCACTTGCTGTTTCACCTCCAACTTTTTTTTTCACCTCCAACTTTAAAGAGACAGCTTCTTTCTTTAAACCTCACGAACCAACCTCTGTTAGCCTCAGACTTTTCCTCTGCAGCTTCCTCATCTCTCTCAGCCTTCCCAGAATTAAAGAGCTCTGGATTAGGCTTTTTTTTTCCTCCTGCTTTAAGAAAAGTGGCTGTTTTGATCCTCTTTCTACACAGACTCCTAAAATTTACATATCAGCAATTAGGCAGTTTCCCTTTCTTATCATTCTTGTGTTCACTGCAGGAGCACTTTTAATTTCCTTCAGGAACTTCTTTGCATTTGCAACTTGGCTGTTTGGCACAAGAGGCTGAGCTTTCAGCCTGTCTGGGCTTTCGACATGCCTTCCTCATTAAGCTTAATTATTTCTAGCTTTTGATTTAAACTGAGATACATGTGCCTCTTCCTTTCACATGAACACTTAAGAGGTCATTGAAGGGTTATTAACTGGCCTAGTCTCAATACTGTTGTCTGAGGGAACAGGGAGGCCTGCGGAGAGGGAGAGAGATGGGGAACAAGCAGTTGGAACACACACATTTATGGACTAAATTCATCATCTTATATGGGCACGGTTTGTGGTGCCTGAAAACAAACAGTAACATCAAAGACCACAGATCACTGAAAAGAAACATATAATGAGGAGGTCTGAAATACTGGGAGAATTACCAAAATGTGACACAGACATGAAGTGAGGAAATGCTATTGGAAAAATGGACTTGGCCCACGTAGGGTTGCCTCAAACCTTCAGTTTGTATAAAACACGGTGTCTGTGAAGTGCAGTAAAGTGAAGGGCAACATAATGAGGAGTGCCTGGATTGTTTTTTTTTCCTGTGAAAATTTCTTTTCAATTTAAGAATTGTCTGCTGCTGCTGTTGCTAAGTCACTTCAGTCCTGTCCAACTCTGTGCGACCCCATAGACGGCAGCCCACCAGGCTCCCCTGTCCCTGGGATTCTCCAGGCAAGAACATTGGAGTGGATTGCCATTTCCTTCTCCAATGCATGAAGGTGAAAAGTGAAAGTGAAGTCGCGCAGTTGTGTCTGACTCTTAGCAACCCCATGGACTGCAGCCTGCCAGGCTCCTCCATCCATGGGATTTTCCAGGCAAGAGTACTGGAGTGGGCTGCCACTGCCTTTTCCAAAGAATTGTCGAGGGAACAGAAATTCAGACTTTTAAACTGATTTCCTACCCAGGGCTGCATCTTCAGTTAGTGTTGTTAAATGTCTGTGCTCTATGCAGATAGCTTGTGTATTTAACATGCTTGTGCACTGATACCCTGCAGGGAGTTGCCTATGAAGGGAGAATTTTAAAATGTACAAGAGTAACTAATGCCGAACATTCTTGCCTCTAGATTTTCTTACAGTTTTAAAATATTGGCCAAACATTTACCTTGTGGGGCTAAGAGTTGGAAATAGCCATAGAGAGAAATTAAATGCCTAAAGCATTTCATTGATTTCTCATGAGTGGGTAAATACATCCAATGAAAGCTGCCCCCCTCGAGTTTCATTCTATCAAAGAGAATCTGATGGTTCTCGAAGGGCTAAGAGCTGAATGCAGACAACAGAGTGTAAGCACATTCTATTATACTTGGAATAATATTTTTCATCCCCAGAAAACTACTCTTCTTGTTATGCTGGCCGTGCTGCATGTGGCTTTACTTTATTTTTTTTCCCCTTCTTTCTCCAGAGAAAAATTAAGCCCAGTTCAAAACTTATAGCTTCAGCAGAAAAACAGAGAATCATTTTGTTGTCTAAAAATTCACACTTAAAAATTATTCATGAAAAAAGTCAGCATTCAAAAGAAGAAATAACAACTTCCTTTCAGCTAAAAATAAATTTTTTTTGGTTTTCTGGGTGGTTTTTTGGAGGTGAACTTTCAAGGCAATGCTAAGCGTCATGCTCTTGAAAAGCCTCAAACAGAGACATGACGGCAAGTCCCCCCACCCCACATGGACACAGATGAAACACTGATCTCTTGAAATAGATCCCTTGAAATTGATCCCTTTGGTGCTTCCAGTTTAGGAAAGGTCCACAGCTGGTTGCAGTCTATTTGGAGGCTATTTCAAGTTGGCTAACAAAAACTTTTACCCCAGAAGCTACTTCCTATAAATGTGGCCATGGCTGTAGAAATCTCTCTCTCTCTCTCTCTCACACACACACACACACACAGAGAACATAAAAACAGGCTTCTTCCTCATGACTGTTTCCAGAAACAGACCTCTTAGGTTACAGTTTCTCTGCCTTTCATGGAGACTTAACTGCAGTACAAAGTACTTAAAAATCCACCCAGCAGTGTGAGATAATGTAAAAAAAGAATATATATGCTTATATATAAAGTGTATCACTTGCTGTGCACCTAAAACACAACACTATAAACCCAGTGTATTTCAATTTAAGAAAAGTTGATACACGGCAGGTACATGGAAGGTGAATATTCTTCTGCAAGTGTGAGAGGGGAAGATGGACAGGGAGGCGGGGCACACAAACCCTGACTAGTTATTTCAGCTTTTCCTGCAAACCCAGCAAGTCACAGGCTGTCCGGGTGACGCCTAGGAACAAAACTCCAGAAAGATCGCGGGCAGGTACAAGCTGCAGAAGCTGAAGCGTTGAGAGCACAGGTGGGGCTCAGACAGGCCTCCCGTGCCCCCATTCCTGGCTCCTCCCTGCAACCACTTTGGACCCACAAGCCAAGAACATTCTTCACTGCTCCTTTCAAAGGTCTGGGGTGGGTGTCATTAGACACTGGAGAAATCCCAACTCTCCTTCTTATACAGGGGGAAACAGAGCATGGGTGAGGAATCAGAGGAACAGGAAAACCAGCAAGAACAACACACAGCAGAAAGAAATAGCACCGCCACACGAGCAGAACTGCGGGGGCCAGGTCCACGGTGTTCGGCTGAACGTGCTCCTGCTCACCAACTACACTAACGCTTCTATGGTTTTTTATTTCTCAAAAGAGGCTCAGTTTGAAAAGTCACCCAGGGTACACTGTCGTGACAGCAAGAGCCATCCTGCCCGAGAACACTTCCTCTGAGCACGCATCTGCCTCCCAAATGGGCATCTTCCTACTGTCTCCTAAGAGCAGATAACAATGTTACAAACGATTCAGGCTGGAGCCTAGAGATGTGGGACCGTTGGGTCACACATGTTCCACTCAATATGGGACCTCTGTCTCTGGGGTCAGCAGGATGGCTTTAAGGTGCATGCAACTATTTATTCTTTGAATGGTTACGAGTTTATTTTAATCAGTGTTAGAAACCAAACCACCAGCGCATCGGCCACGGTGCTCAGAGCTTCACTTGGCGGGGGGGTTCATTACTAAGCTTCAAGGTGAGTGGCTCATGAGATGCTTTTGGTGCCAACCTGTCAGCGTGTGAGAATCATGGATGCCAATGACCCCCAGGCTTGGGGAGATGGATCTCTTTGACAAACTGGCCTGTGGACAGTGTCTCCTGGCGGTATCAACCCTGGGCAACCCTGTGAGGGTGAAGAACTCCCCGCAGCCCCCAGCCTCAGGCTTCAGCAAAAGGTCTCCTTTCTTGAATGAGACACCATGTTACCCTGGATTCTGCAACTTTTAATCAAAAAAGAATCTAGCATTTTTAAAAGTTCGGTTTATAAACTTGATGCATTCTTCGTATCAGCAGTTCATCTCTTTCTACATTGCGTAAGAAAATAAGGTCTATGAAGACAGCAACAAGATAGTTAAGAGTTCATCAGAAGCTACAGCAGATAAGTATCCAGTTTAATTGTAACAAACCAGTGTGAGCAAATTTAACTAAGTATATAAAAACATTAGTTAAATACAAATCTCTGGAAATATACATTATACCTACAGGTTTGTTTTTTGTTTGTATTTTTTATAGTGAGTCTTCCTTTTTTTCCCCATTTTAATTTTCAAAATGGTGAATCACTGTATGGTCCTGGATCTCCAAGCTATAAAACTGAAATATGTGTTTCCAGCGTAGCAGATGGTAACCAGGAAGGCGAAGAACTGGTGAAAACAAAACACAACAGAAAGAGGGTTTAGGATGCATCCTAATTAGCAAAAGTCATCACTTTACTTCCGTCGAATAATGTACTTACAGCACCCCTTGACTCCAAGTTTTCTCATCTAAAACTGCTTTATTGGTTCAATTACCTTCCTTCTGGAATGGATTTGGGCTGTTTTTCTTCCTTGGAACTATCTGGGAAGCCTGTAGTTTTACACCAATCCCCTGCCCTCCTCCAGGGGATCTTCCCAACCCAGAGATCGAGCCTGTGTCTCTTCCATCTCCTGCCATGGCAGGAGGGTTCTTTACCACTAGCGCTGCCTGGGAAGCCTATATATATATCTATATCTATGTAGATATATATATATATATAGATATATAGATATATATTCTTTCTCGTATTATTTTCCATTATGGTTTATCACAGGGTACTGAATATAGTTCTCTGTGCTGTGCAGTAGGACCTGGTTGTTTATCCATCCTATAGATAATAGTTTGCAACTGCCCAGCTGATTCTTACTGTGTGTGGTAACTACAACAGACCATGATTTTTAATCTCATGTGGACTCATGCTGTTTACCTTCAAATAGGGTAAAGCACCAGCTCCATCCTTACCTGGAGAATCTCATGGACAGAGGAGCCTGGTGGGCTACAGTCCATGGGGTCGCAAAGAGTCAGACATGAATGAAGCAACTTGGTATGCATGCATGCAGAGATTTTGAAATATAAGTTTAAAGCGCTGGCACAATAAACACCCATGTATCACCCATCAGCTTTAACATCATCCTGCTGGCCTTCCTGTGTAACTGCCCACTGCCCCTAACACTTCTGATGCTGGTAAAATATTTTAAGGCCAATCTCAGAGCAACTTGAAAAATTCTTTTTTTAAATTTGAAAAATACACACGATTCAAAAAAGCCAACAGTACAGAAGTACATGAATTAAAAAGCAGAAGCCTCTCATCCCACACCCCTCATGGTCCATCACAATTCCTGGAAGGAACCTCCGCTAGGCTTTATCCTTCCAGGCATTGTTGGGGCGTAAACAACAATTTCTACTTAAACAGAATCCTAGAGTGCTCATCTTCTGTCCCTCCCCACAGCTGATGATGTAGGCAGCAGAATTATTCTTAGAATGCCTCAAATGCTTTCTCTCCCACAAATACTTATTTTGTTCCAGAGTCTGGCTTTCACTCCAGTGCACTATTCCAGCCTCTTCACGCTCCAGGCCATCGGAGGCCCCATGATACGCAAAGCAGAAGTTTGTTGCCAAGGAGTCCCCCTGGAAGGTGATGCTTTCCCTATAGGTGTGCAGTCCTCAGTCGCTCAGTCATGTCCAACTCTTTGTGACTCCATGGACTGCAGCCCACAAGGCTCCTCTGTCCATGGGATTCTCCAGGCTGTAATACTGGGTTGCCTTTCCCCTCTCCAGGAGATTTTCCCAACCCAGGAATCAAACCCGTGGCTCCTGCATGTCCTGCCCTGGCAGGCAGTTTCTTGACTGCTGAGCCACCTGGGAAGTCCTGCAGGCAACTCTGTCCTTTTCCCTCTAATCTGCAGCCGGCCTCAGGGAGGAGGAAACCCCTGGGATGACAGGCTCACTCACCGACGAAGCTGCCCAGCTGTTGAAGTTGTGACTGTCTCTCTCCGGGGAGACGGAAGATGCATCCACAATAGCGGCTGAGAGGTATAAGGCGAAGGCACTGCCGTTAAACCACAGACCCTGGGAAGCAGAGGTGCAGAGTGTTTAGGGAGCCTGGGAAGGTCCAGGCACCCCCAGACCCCAGAAGCAGCTAGAATCGCACTTGGCAAGGTGCTCATGTAGATGCAGGAAGAAGGCAGTGGACAAGGCTAATGAGAAGGCGGCTCCTTAGTGCCTAGGGGGTCCCTGGTGCATGCTACTTCCTCCACTCACACAGGCATGAGGGTTTGCAAAAGGGCTCCTCAATGAAAGCAGCAAATAAAATATCCCAACTAGAAGACAGACACACCTGATCTTTATTAGCATCCACTGGCAGTACATGAAATTTTCAAAATTTGGCTGCAAACATCTTCAAAATGGGGAAGCTGAAACAGAAACCCAGATTTCTGGATTCTCCAGGGAGGGGGAAAAAGCCAACAACAGAAGACCTAGTGATCCTGGAAACACAGCTTATTTCTAGTTGAAGAATATTCTGCAGGTGTTTAAGTCCGTGGGTCTGGGTGGCAAGGATTCTTTGCGTTTACACTCACTCGTCTGACCTTCTGGTCTCCTCACATGTGTGAGCATGCAGCTCCTGATGCAAAGGGGTCTCCTGGCTGCTGGCCAGGGTTCTAATTACTTCTCAGGCAGAGAAACACCCAGAGCAGGATGATGGCAGGAAAAAACTGCTGGTGGAAGTCAAGAGACATGGGCCCAGCTGTGCGTGAATGTAAGCAAAGTCAGGAAGCTTCAAACCTCAGCTTCCTTATGGTAGAATGGGGACATGCCTCATGATGACAAATTCTGAAAATGCAAATCAGAGCATTTTAAAACCAGGGAGTTTCAGAAGGAAGCATCGTTAAACAAGTAAAGAAAAAAAAAGTAACATTACAGGCAATGTTTTAAATTTTTAATGTAATAGATCAATGAAGGAATCTTAGGCTTGGCGGAGAGAAAGAGACTAACAGATGCTCTAGGCTAAAGGTCAGCAAGATAAAGAATCCTGACTAGCAGTCAGCAGAACGAGACTTGGAGTCCCTTCAGAAGCGTTTAATCCCTTTGTCGCATCAAGAAAGACCATCGCCTCCCTCTCAGGGCTGCTCACCCATGTGTGAAAAGGCCAGAGAAACTCAGTCTACCAGTTTTTTTGTTTTTTTTTTACTTTTTTGTCTGCACTGCTCACAACATGTGGGGATCTTAGCTCCCCAATCAGGGATCGAACCAGTGCCCCCTGCATTGGGAGCACTGAGTCTTAACCACTGGACCTCCAGACCTGCCAGTCGTTATGTAAAAAGTTTTGCTGGAGCACAGTCATACTTGTGCATTTGCTGAGTGTCTAAGGCGGCTCTCCCATGGTAAGCGGAGCTGAACGACTGCAACAGAGAAAGTCTGCTAGCCTCTGATGCAGAGCATCGGCTCGAAACCGAGACTTGGGCAGAGGCGGAAGTCAGGGTCCTGCCCATCCCCACATCTGGACCACTGCCTCCCGTGTGACCTTTTCCAGGCTCATCTTCTTCCCAGCACTCAAGCACTTCCCTCAAGACCTAGTTCAAGACTCTTCTTCCTCCAAAACAGCTTTCCTTAAATTTCCCCAACTCACTGTGATCGCCCCTCACCTGGATCCCCTGTGCCACAACTTCGGGGTGCCGGCCTTCTGTGACTCCCTCATCCAGGAGGGATGTGTGTGTGTGAATGTGCTTACATTCACGCACATCTTTCCTGCGCCTGGCTGGGAAGCAGGAGGCCAGTTCCATCAGGGCTGCCTCCACTGCCCCAGCCTGTGTAGAACCACTATGGACTTAACTCTCAGAAACTGCACTCGGTTCCTGAAGGTCTTTACGGGGAATCCTCACTGTTTTTGGGTAAACAGGCAGGAGTCAGTCAAACTGCTTCCCCAAATACAAACGTGGGCATCCCACTTGGTACATCCCCCCACGTTAGTATCCATCACAGACTGCTGGAATGGTTAATCTGACATGTTAACTTATGCTGGTACACTATTCTGGATGTGTATCAAGTTTTTAGATAAGATCGATGTCTGAATCAGCAGACCAACCTGGTAAAGCAGATTGCCCTTCCCAGTATGGGTGGGCCTCACCTAGTCAGTAAAGGTCTGACTACAAAAAAAGGCTGGCCTTCCTGTGACTAAGAGGGAACTCCTGCCAGACTGCCTTGAGCGGGGACCACCAGTCTTTGTTCCTGCTTTTGGACTTCAACTGAAACTTCAGGTCTTCTTGGATCTCAAGCCTGCTGGCTTTTGGATTCGAACTTACAGCAGCAGCTCTCCTGGTTCTCAGGCCTATTAGCTCTCCTGGGCCTCCAGCTTGCTGTCTGCAGGTCTCGGGATGTCTTAGGCTCCATAAGCCCATGAGCTGATTCTTAGAGCAAATCTTTTTATATAGATAAACATTCTATTACTTCTTTTTCTCTAGAGAACCCTGATGAATACAAAATTTGGGGCAGAGAGTTGGGTATAGATTTTGGAACTACAATTAGAGTGTGGCTGTAATAAGAAAAACTATGACCAACCTAGACAGCATGTTAAAAAGCAGAGACATTATTTTGCCAACAAAGGTCCATATAGTCAAAGCAATTGTCATATATGGATGTGAGAGCTGGACCATGAAGAAGAGTGAGTGCTGGAAAGCTGATGCTTTTGAACTGTGGTGTTGGAGAACACTCTTAAGAGTCCCTTGGAGAGCAAGTAGATCAAACCAGTCAATCCTAAAGGAAATCAACCCTGAATACTCATTGGAAGGGCTGATGCTGAAGCTGAAACTCCACATACCTTGGCCACCTGATGCAAAGAACGGACTCACTAGGAAAGACCCTGATGCTGGCAAAGACTGAAGGCAGGAGGAGAAGGGAGCAACAGAGGATGAGATGGTTGGATGGCATCGCTTACTCAATGGACATGAATTTGAGCAGGCTCCAGGAGATGGTGAAGGACAGGGAAGCCTGGTGTGCTGCCCATGGGGTCACAAAAAGTTGGACACGACTTAGCAATTGAATAATAATCTCAGAAGAAGCCATGAATAAGTAAGGGATTATACCAGTAGAAACACTGCCAGTTTGAACAGAAGGGGATGGAAATAGGCCAGAACGAAGGAGGCATGCCGAACGTCTTGGATTCTGCAGGACAGAACCACAGAACTATATGCCTGTGACATAGCTTTATCTTTCACAAAAAGAAAGGCGATTCAGAGATTATCGGGGCTGGCACTCCTGTCATGGGCCCACTGACCAGGCTGGCTCCTCCTCAGTTTCAAAGGCTGGGGCTACCTCTCTGGTTTCTGTGATCCGGCATGTCCCCACCCAGTGTCCCAGGGGGAGGTCAGCCTGCAGAGGCACTGGGGTTACTGTGCTCTCCCGATGGATCCAGAAGATAGCGCACTGAACCAAAAAGGATTATTATGGAGCCTTAAGATCAGATGGAATTTGCCTTGTAACTTTCTGGGCTTGCTGGAGACCTGTCACCCCGTTCCTTCTTTCCTATTTCTCCCTTTTGAAACGGGAGTGTCTGTCCTGCCACTGTATTTTGGAAGCACTCAACTTGCCTGGTTTCACAGGTTCTTAGCTGGAGAGGAATTTTGCCTCAGCGAGAACTGTACCTCAAGTCTCACCCATATCTGACACAGATAATATTTAAAGGAGACTTTGGTTTGGGGGGAGGTTTTTGTTTGTTTTTTAAGCAGGATTAACACCTGTCTGATTTATCTTTATTTTTTGTTTTATTTACTTTTACATGTGGCATGAGGGATCTTAATTCCCTGATCAGGGGATCAAACTCATGTCCCCTGCACTGGTAGTATGAAGTCTTAACCACTGGAGCACCAGGGAAGTCCCTTAAAGGAGACTTTGGACCTAGATTTTAGTTGATGCTGGAATGAGTTTGAGGGACGTTGACATGGAATGAATGCACTTTGCATGTGAGATGGGTGTGATATGGGTGGGCAGAATATTATGCCCACCCAATTCCCCCCCCCCCGAATTCATATGCTGAAGCCCTAATCCTCAATGCAATAGTATTTGGTTAAGGGGCCTTTGAGGTATTTAGGGTCAGAGGAGGTCATGAGGGTGAGGTCCACCTGGGAGGGTGAGCACCCTTCTAAGAAATGAAATGGAGTTCACATCCTCTCTTCTCTTTCTTCCATGTGAGGACACAGCAAGACTGGCAGGCATCTGCAAGCCAGGAAGAGAGTTCTCACCAGAAACTAACTCTACTGACACCTGATCCTAGACGTCTAGCCTAGACGGCATGAAATTTCTGTCCCTGAAGGTCTAGGGTATTGTTCTGGCGTCCAAGCAGACTAAGGTTCTGTAATCTATATGTTTTCTTAGCCATCCACGGCCCGCATCTCCGGACTCTGTTTCCCTTTGTTATCCTGCATCCCGCATGGAGTCAGGACCACAATCCAGTCACTTTTGACTACTCCTGCTCCCAAATATGAGCACACCTAGTTGTCCTAACAGTGCTTTTCATTTTTCATTCTAACTCTTTGCATCTCAATATCAAAGAACTCTGCTGCCCAAAGAGGTAAAGCCACGACATCAGAAGGGGTTGGAAGGATGAAAAATCTGCTGCAGCTGTGCCCTGACATAGCTGTATCCAGCTGTCACTGTTGACTGAGAATTAATAAAACAAGAGATGACACAAGAGAACAGAGCTTCTCTGGGTTCAGTCTTCCGAGGACCGCTTTGCTACTTTGCCTAAAAGGAATTCCTGGACCTTCCCACACGATGCTGCACACTCGGGTGTAAAACACCAGTGCGGGGCTCTCCCCAGCTCTGCCCTCTGCTTTACTGGCATAGGGACAATCGCAAATTGACTGGAGGACTAAACTCCATCCCACCTCAGGGGCAACGGGCAGGAGGAACACTCGTGCTTGGCTTACCACCGTGGTCCAGGGCACCTGGGGGATCCTGGTGTAGGTCATCGTTAGGTAGATGATGAGGAAGAAGACGGTGAGGACCCAGTAAAACACAGCTACGAACATGACCCAGCCAAAGGCAGGGACCCGGAAGTACTCCGTTCCAGCGATGAGCGTCCATACCAGCAGTCCCAGAACCTGTCACACGGGAGAGGCAGTGGGAAGGAAAACGGAGATGGAAGAGAAAATAAAGGAGATGGAAGAGAAAATAAAGGAGGAGGAGGAGGAGGAGGTGGAGAGAAAGGAAAAAAATAATCAGACAACATGTCAACTACAAGTTTCATGCATACACATGGATACATGTAACAAACGTGACTGGGGCGCAAACTCACATTCCCGCAAATACCAGAAAGGGAAAATGAATGAAGAGGGCAGGCTGGGCAGAGACCAGGGCAAGCAGGAAGCCCATGCCTCGTCTCTGCCCAGCTCCGGCCAATTGCTGTGGGCTGGTTCTCTCGCTCTTTCTCCCCGCCTGCCCCCAGGAGAACACAGAAACTCAAGTTTGTATGTGCTGATACTCTTGATTTTTAAATGCCAACCCTGGAATTCCCTGGCAGTTCAGTGGTTGGGACTCAGCACTCTCGCTGTGAGGGCCTGGGCTCAATCCTTGGTCAGGGAACTAAGAACCTGCAAGTCTCATTGTGCGGCATGCATGCGTGCATAAATGCATGAATGAATTAATCAACAAATGTTAGCGCTAATAAAGAGGGACAAAACAACACACATCTGTGGCTGGGATCTGTTCCCGACACCCGTCAAGGGAACAAGAAGCAAGCTGTAGGTTTATTCCAGCAACAGTCTCCCAACTTCACCGCTGCTGCTGGGTAGGACCAGCCTCAAGCTCTGTCGTGTCAGCACTGAGTGAAGGAAGGATGCTGTGGGGATTTCTGGTTCTCAAGGAGGGAGGCCACAATGAAGAGTCCATCTCCCACCCAGCACCTTCCAGGGCCCGGGAGGACTGCATTCCTGAGTCACAGGCAAGTTGGCATCTAAACCCTATCCCCAGGAGACAGCATCAGGTGTCTAGGACAGGCGCTGGCTGCTATGACTCGGATCAAGCAGTTTCCTTCCTGTCTCAGCTCTCTCCATGGGATGTGACACAAAATGGACTCTGATCACTCTGGTCATTCGGCCTTGACACCTGAGCACCTACCATGGGCCAGGCTTCCTGCTTATGGGCCCCGAGGACAGAGCCAGGCAGAAACCAAGAAGACCTGCTCAACACACTGTGTAAGAGTCTCGTGAGGGGAGATCCATGAACAGTCACAATTATGAACATGCTATGAAGGAAATGAAGGGTGTGACCAGAGTCTCTAACAGGGGGCCATGAGCTCGCGGGCAGGAAAGGCAAGAATCAGAGGGGGCCATGCTAAGGAAGAGCCTGAAGACCCACTAAGAGCTAAGAAGATGGCTGGGCAGATGCTGTCCCAGGCAGAGGGCATGATGTGAGCAGACAGCTGCAGGGGAAGGGCCTTCTAGAACCTGTAGAAAAGTGGAGAATGTTAGGACATGGGTACAAGATGTTAGAAGGCTTGGCGACGGTCAGATTCTGTGTGCCAGGACACCTAAGCACTTTGGACTTTATTCTAAGGGCTAAGGGAGGGTTTTGAGCAAGACAATGATATGAACAGGTTAAGTTTTTGTTAAGATCACTTTGGCTGCATGGCAAGAACAGGTAGACAGCTGGCTGGGTTGTGGGGTGGAGAGACAAATTCAGAGACTGTTGTAATAATCCAAGTGGAAGAAGATGACGATCTGTTTAAGACTAAGATGCTGGTGAGTACTGGGAAGTGAATGATTGAAGGCAAATTTCAGAAGGAGTCAGGACCTTCATGGATTTTATGAATTAGATTACGATAAAGTGGAATTACACCCGGATCTCTGGAAAAACTCCCCAGTGGATTAGGGTGTCACCTCCTCGGCTGAAAAGATGAAATAAAGGAAAAGGTTAACAGGGCTGATCTGGGCTCAGGTTACATTCTAGCCCATTGGAGCAAGCCTGGGACCTCGGGATGGGATTAGAAGTGGATGGTCCAGGGGAAGAGTTCAGGCCCTGCTTTAGGAAGGAAGACTTCCCGGGAGCATCACTGAGTGCACATCACTAAGACAGGTTTCCAGGGGACCTGTGAAAGTGCTCATGGAGACAAGCCCGGCTCCCTGTCAAAGTCTGGATGTCTGCACTGGGGAGCAGAGAGCAGACTCTGAACACTGCTACTTTCCCTCCTTGGAGCTGAAAGCTGAGGTTCTTCTATCTGCCTGATGTCCTATGTGAATCCAAAGAAGCGTTTATGTAATACTTTGGGGCTCACACCTGTGGCAAAGGAATTTATTGAGAGCAAAGAAGTATCAAACAGGACAAAATTCCAGAAAGTGTCAAGACTCTCACCCCTGGGGTTATGGTCCAGAATTCATCATAACTGACAGGTAACCTACACACACAGATGTGACATTCCATTGTATCAATAGGACAGGTAACACATGTCATCTGGCATGGCAGGATCTGAAACAACATCAAGGGCTTCTTGATTCAAACTGAAGGGGTGGGAAGGGTCCTTTGTTGAGGATTCACCCAAGAAATAACCATGGGAGGAGCCACTGCTAATGGGGCTGGTATCTCTCCAGGAGCGTGCAAGGGTTTGAGAGTTGCCAGGATAAGCTCATATCCAACTACATGGGCTTAACTAAAAGTTCTTGACTCTGAATATGAAAATGCTTTTCATTACTAAAAGCAAGTGGAGTCCACCGTCCAGAGATGCTCTAACATGCTAGCAGTGGTCATCTTTTACAGACAAGGATGGTATCTCTAACTGAGCTATCAAAGAGTAGGAATATTTGACCCAATATCTCATCAGCAAACACAGGAAAAGAACTGTCAAGAAAAGACAGTTTTCTTGAAAATTGTCTTCAAGAAAATTCCTACCCAAGTGAATTTCTTGGGCAACTGAAATACACCCAGAAGCAACTTTTGTCTCTCACTATAACCAACGCTGATGAAAACCACTCTACAAAACCACTCATCTCCTATTGTGTGTGTGTATTTAAGACAAACTCTACATCTTTATTTGCTTAGACTTCAAAAATTCTGTTTGTTTTTCACTGACAAGCATTATTTTAGGCTAACACTTTTTTTGGAATGGTAAATCTGAGACCTAAAAAAAACTTTTGAAAGTGATAAATGCAGGCAAAAATAAACACGGCAGTAGACAAAGCATATATAAAGCATACAAAGAATTTATAACCCCCAGCTACCAGTTGTAAATTCTCAAGAGAAACCAACATAAAAATTTTATGTCTACCCTTCTTAACTTCTTTTGCTTGCATTTATCACTATCATTACCACCTGCCAATTCTTTTCTCTTTCCTTTGAAAATATGGGCCACTTGGTACAGGGTGCCTATAACTTCTGTCTTTCGGTCAGCCGTGCCAAGGAGGCCCTTCGTCCAGATCTATTTCGATTCTAACAGCTGCCCAGTTTTCCATAATTCATGGGACCTGTTCCCTATGGAGAAAAATTTAACTTGTCACCTTTATGCTTCTACAAAACATGTCCAGGGAACATTCTTATAGAATGTATGCTGCTGCTGCTGCTGCTGCTAAGTCGCTTCAGTCGTGTCCGACTCTGTGCGACCCCATAGACGGCAGCCCACCAAGGCTCCCCCATCCCTGGGATTCTCCAGGCAAGAACACTGGAGTAGGTTGCCATTTCCTTCTCCAATGCATGAAAGTGAAAAGTGAAAGTGAAGTTGCTTAGTTGTGTCTGACTCTTAGTGACCCCATGGACTGCAGCCTACCAGGCTCCTCCATCCATGGGATTTTCCAGGCAAGAGTACTGGAGTGGGGTGCCATTGCCTTCTCCGACAGAATGTATACACCCCTGCAAACCCGAATTCCCGAATAACAGTCTTAGAAATGCAATTTCTAGGCTATTTTAAGCTTCAGAGGTACTGTCAAATTAGCCATCAAAAATCTTGTGCTAACTTATCTTCTCATCAGAGCATGCCTGCTCTTCCTTTCCAACCTCATTACATGCCCAGGTCTTAAATGATTAAAAACCTGATTTTAAAAAAGAGAGAATGAGATCTCATTTTGCCTTTCACTGCTTGGCTGAAGTACAGCGCAGAGGAAAGTGCATAAATCCTAAGCGAACAGCTCAGGGGATTTTCACAAACTGGACTAACCTCTGTCACCAGCACCCATCTCAAGAAACAGAGCACCTGGGGGCTCCATCCTCACTCCTAGTTAACTTCTTCCTTCCTCTGATGGGAGCAAGGCCCCTGGCTTCTATCATCCGTGGTCTGGGACTTCAAAGACATGGAATCTTATCATCCACGCTCCCATGTTTGGTTTCTCTCACTCAGCAACGAGAGTTTCATCCATGACACTGACCACTGTGTTTTCACAGCACCAGTTCTCAAACATCAGAGAATTGCCTGAAAGGGTCATTAACCCTCAGGTGAAGAGGCTCCATGCCAGAGTCTGTGATCAGGAGTAGATCTAGGAAGGGACCTGAGGATCTGTGTTTTCAACAAATTCCCAGATGGTGCTGTTGGTCCAGGGACCGCACACTATGAACCACTGATGTACAGTATTCTTATTTTAGTCTGCATTTTCCTGATCAGTTGTGAGGATGGAAGAGCATCAAAGGCTTATTAGCCACTTCCAGTTCTGATTTACGGATATTTTTTACAAAATCATGTCCTTACTGATCTGTAGAAATCTTTACATAACAGGAATGGTAACCAACAACACTTGCGGCAATCTTTTCCCATCCAGTTTTCTTCTTAAACTTCAGTCTTCAGTCACACAGGAGTTTAAAATTTTTACATAATTAATAGGTCACTCTTTGAGCCTTCTTTGATTCCTACGTGCTTAGGAAGGGCTTCCTCAGCACCAATATTATAAAAATATTCTCTGATATTTTCTGAGAGCTTTGTGTGTTTGCTTAATCTTCAAACAAACTAGAACTGAGTTCTACAGATGGGGTGAAGAAGGTCCAATTTTATTTCTTTCTCGCAAATGGCCAGGTGATCTGTTATAACACACTGGTGACGTCTCACATACTGGGTCAGTGTCTGAAATCTTTATTCTCTTCCACGCATCTGTACTGATTGCTATGAGCTGTGCTCAGGTGCTCAGTCGTGTCCAACTCTTTGCGACCCCAAGGACCTTAGCCTGCCAGGCTCCTCTTCCCATGGGATTCTCCTGGCAAGAATACTGAAGCATGTTGCCATCTCCTCCTCCAGGGGATCTTCTCGACCCAGGGATGGAGCCTGCATATCATGTGTCTCCTGCATCGGCAGGCAGGTTCTTTCCCTCTGAGCCACCAGGGAAGCCCTATTGCATCCACCTGGCACTGCTATGCCAGTGCCAATTCCTACAGCTTTGGTGTATATTTCAGGTTTGGGGAGAAAAGATGTCAAAATGAACACATGAATCTAATTTTGTTCCTTTCCCAAAGCCTTTTAAAACTTTCATCAGAATGAGATGAATAGGAAAGGAGACAAAAGCAACATATTTTTCTGAGCTTGGATGAATGTCCACCTAGAAGGGGGCCCCTGAGTACCCAGCACAGTGGACGAACACAGACTCCACTGAGGCTCTGCATGAAATCTTAGAACCTCAGGTGCAAAGAGAAGATGCTTCAAATGACCAGACTCACCAAGGATCAGAAATCAGAATGGCTTTTCACCTTTTCCAAAAGCAGACAGGATGCTAGAAAATAATGACAAATGGTTTCAGATGGGAAAGTGATTTCTAACTCAGAAATGACCCAGGAAAATTACCAATGAAGAGCAAGAGGCAGATGCTTTTTTTTTTTTCCCTCCAGATACACAATGTCTAAAAAAATCCACCTTCCACACATTCTTTCTCAGGAATCTACTGAAGGATATGACCCAACAAAATGAGGGCATAAACTCTAAAAGAGGAACAAAAGAGTAAGCCAACAGAACTCTGGTAAGCTCCCAGAGGAAGGGAAATCTAGACATGATAGGCACCCCAGGTACAGACAGTAACCAGGTCAGATTGGAGCCAAGTGACTCAAAAGACAGAAATGGTGACAGCCGTCAGCACTGTGCTGAATGCTATTTTCCCTACTTTTTCACCTGGTGAGACTACTGGGGAACTTGCTCCACCCCAAGTGAGGGAGGAAACCAAGAAAAAGGAAGATAAGGGATCCAGGGAACAAGACATTCAGCCCAACAGAAAGGTAGAAGGGGTTTCAAAGTGAAGGGAGATCCCCAGGAGAAATCTGTCCAAGTGAAAAATGAGAACTGATTATCTGACGGGACTGGCTTGTGGGAGACTTTACTGAAAGGCTATTGGACAAATGTGAGAGCAATTAGCTACAGAGACAAGTGAGCAAATTTTTAAAAATTATGCATGCTGACTTCAGTAAAAACCAAAAGAGACTTGTTTGTAGTTATGAGTTCACTCTAATACGTGACTCTGATACTCACATAAGAGATGACAATAAATGTTAGATATTGACCTGAACAAATAATACAGAGGAGGAGGAAAGCAATAGGGATGGGACTTCCCTGGTGGTCCAGTGGCTAAGACTCTGAGCTCCCAATGCAGGGGGCCTGGGTTCGAATCCTGGTCAGGGACTTAGATCCCACCTGCCACAATTAAAGATCCCACATGCTGCAACTAAGACGCAGAACAGCCAAATAAATAGATTTTTAAAAAGAAAAGCAATAGAGATGATGCAATGAACTGAATTCTTCAGTTACTACCTTGAGGAATAAGATTCCTTGCCCCTTCCCCACTCCCAGCCCCAAATGGTACCAGATATCCATGTTTTTCTATGAAGAAAAGTTTTTTAAATTGAAAGCCTTCCACCTGGTGACCTCGAGTCTGTCATTGAGCCCGGCTGGCCCTCTGTGTGTACTTGCCCACACACAGCTTCCATACCCTATATCCTGCGAACCAAGGAAACAGATGCCTTAGGTTTTGCAAAATGACACTGAGTTTGTCCACGAGGACTCTCCTGCCTGTGAAGCCTCTGAGCCTTGTGACAGCTGTTCTGCTGCAGAGAGTTCAAACGGCCTCATTTATTCAAATGTCTACTGAGCATCTCTCATGAGCCAGGGCTTTTTCTAGGCACTACCGGCTGGCTGATTTCTTTCTGACTTTAGCCTGGAACCAGCATGATTACCATCTGTCTTTCAGTCTTCAAAACAGACACGTGACTTCTGATGACGAACTAGGCTACCCTGGGAGCAAAGTACCCAGCTGTTCCCAGTTGCCTTTGCTCCTTGGAGCTGCGCTGATCCAGCAGGTGAGCTCAGCACACCTCTGAAATACCTCATTTGACTTGAAATCATTTACCATATTAATTCCTTGCAACAAAATAGCATTGAAGACCAGCTCCTGTAGATTTACTCTTATGTGTCCTGCAAGTAGAGAACAGAATAATATGACCACGCTGAGTGGTCTCCTCTTGCTATGTTTAATACCACACACATGTGACAACATTCAATCAAAAAGCTCAGAGTATGCTCTGGTGGTGTCATGATGAGTGAAGCAGACATTTTTTCCCCCTGGAGAAGGTCCATCAACGGATATCTGACTGTGAACTGTAACAAGTTCTACACAAGGAAACTAGGCTGATGCAAGACCATTAAGCACAAGGTCCCAACCTCATCTGGATGGTCAGAAGCAGTTGAAGATTGAGTAGGCAGGGACTTCCCTGGTGGTCTGGTGCTTAAGACTCACCTTCCAATGCAGGGGACGCAGGTTCGATCCCTGGTCCAGGAATTAAGATCCACATGCCAAGGAGCAACTAAGCTCTCATAGTACAACTACTCAGTCTGCACGTGCTATAGAGCCCATGCTCCACGATGAGAGATGCCTGTGCACCACAATTAGAGGAAGCCCGCATGCCACAACAGAGACCCAGCAGAGACCCAACAGACGCAGACACCAGAGCATCTCTGCTGCAAGCCAGATGCAGTGCTGGTGCTCAAGGGTCCAAAGGTGAGCAGGGCATGAGTGCCTGCCCCTGAGGACTTGACTACCTCACGTGGAGATGAACACAGTCCAGCTCCTTCTTCTGCACAGGGGTTGATAACCATGGTCCATGGCTACCCTCAGCCCACTGCCTGTGATGTACAGTCCACAAATGTACCCAGTGCTCATTCATTTAAGCACCATCTAAGGCTATGACAATATAAGTTAAATAAGCAGGGTGACAATATACAGGCTTGAGCTACTCCTTTTCCTATTTGGAACCAGTCTGTTGTTCCATGTCCAGTTCTAACTGTTGCTTCCTGACCTGCATATAGGTTTCTCAAGAGGCAGGTCAGGTGGTCTGGTAGTCTCATCTCTTTCAGAATTTTCTAGTTTATTGTGATCCACACAGTCAGAGGCTTTGGCATAGTCAATAAAGCAGAAATAGATGTTTTTCGAACTCTCTTGCTTTTTCAATGATTCAGCGGATGTTGGCAATTTGATCTCTGGTTCCTCTGCCTTTTCTAAAAGCAGTTTGATTATCTAGAAGTTTATGGTTCACATATTGCTGAAGCCTGGCTTGGAGAATTTTGAGCATTACCTTACTAGCATGTGAGATGAGTGCAATTGTGTGGTAGTTTGAGCATTCTTTGGCATTGCCTTTCTTTGAGATTGGAATGAAAACTGCCCTTTTCCAGTCCTGTGGCCACTGCTGAGTTTTCCAAATTTGCTGGCATATTGAGTGCAGCACTTCCACAGCATGATCTTTCAGAATTTGAATTTTTTTTTTTTTCCAAAGCCACTGATAAAACAACCTGTATTTCCCATGGGGGTCACTGTACTTTCATATATATTTGAACATTTGTATGTTTACATATGTCTGAGCATAAGAAAAAGTGAAAAATTTTGAGTTCTTATACAAAAATATAGGACAGTGTGGCTCATACCATTATGATTTATATATAATCCACATGTTACAAGCAAAACTACTTAACGTTGCCTTAAAGTATTACAATAAGGAGAAAAATGCAAACATGAATTCTAAAAAATTCCACACATCTGCTAGTAGCTACAATTTCCAAATTCAAGTTAAAAGGCAAACATTTTAAAAGGACAGCATTGAAAACATACATTTTGCAAGGGATCACCTACAAGTTTAAGAATTCCAAGTTTTCAGCATTCTCAGAACTCATCAAGTCTCAAAAATCCTGTTGATCACTCCATTTTCCACATACTTTTCTATGACCTCATTACTCATATATTCAACAGACTGAGTATCTACTAAGTGCTTGACTCCATGTATACAATGGTGAAGACACAGCCTGGCCTTTCCACACTGGATATTCCAGATATGGTAAAAGGCCATTACAGAAAAATGACTTGTTTCTAAGGATGGGTGTGTGTATAAACTTGAATTCTAAAGATAAGTTCAAAGAATTGGGGTCATCATGAGACAGTAGATAACTTTGATGCTACTGTTCTAAATTTTTAATGCTTGGAAATGCCACCATTTTAAAACTCCAGATAAAGAAACAGAATTGACACAGAGGAGCTACAGGCTACCCCTGACGTTTTGACCAGAAGTAAACAAAAGTTCAAAGCTTTAAATCCTTTCTATTAAATAAACACCCAAGAGCTTCCCTCTTACACCTAAAGTCACTTATTTTACCATCAATAAACCTTTGGAAACAGCCATGGAATACATTACCCTGTGTGGTGGAAAACATCCCTAGATAATATCTGAATGCCTTTAAATGATTCACTAAGTCTGACCATCCTAAATGTTATCAACTGCTTGGTTTCCCCAAAGGCCTTCCCACCAAACACAGCTTCAGCTCATCGTATGTCACTTTAGGACAAGGTCATTCCATATTCGGATTTTTCAACTGTCGCACACTAAGAGTAGTTCTCTTTCTGTAATCTCAAATCTACTAAAATAGCAAGTAGACACCACAATTGCAAAATCTTTCATGCTTAAAGCCTAGTGTATTCAGTTCCTTTCCATGCAAAACTTAATGAGGTATCTTATATGCTTGTGATGTCTTTTCCTAATCAAGTGTGGGGCAACCTTTGAAGATCCACTTGGCGTTGTCATCTTGTCCTATGTTCTGGTAAGTATCTTACGCGAGAAAGGAATATACTTGCTGACCTACAGATTAGTCCTGGGGGAGTGTGCTAGATAAGTGCTAACGTCTACGGTCTCTTCCATTGCCGTCAAGCTCACAGAGGGGCCGTTCCCAACTTGAATCGCCAGATGCCTACAGAAGCCACTCAGGTACGCCATGGCAGGGAGGAAGAGGAGTCTGCTGTCCTAGGGTGGAGGGAAGAGGCTGCTGGTTGGCAAAAAGCTAGGACTAATGGTGGTGAAGTCATCCCCTCTAGGACGCCATGCCCAGCAGAAAGCCTCCGAAAAAGCCACCAGTCACTAGAACGTTCCTCTTCACAAACGACACCACCTCCTCTGCTTTGCTCTTGACCTCTGTGGGTATCTGGTTGCTCCTGCGGATCTTCAGCTGTTCTCTGGCCTTCTTCATGTCCTTCTCCACACGCTGCCAGTCCACTTTGACGTAGCCAGTATGGTTTGCAAGCTGAAGCTGAAAAAATCCACCTCCCACAGCCGTTGCAGCCAGTTTTCCAACCTTCTGGAATATGAAACCCGTGCACCATCCGGTGACACCTCCAATTAGCAGCTGGGTTGCCACATTATACTTTTCGGCTGAAGGCCCAGATTCCTGCCCAAACAGCGTGCGCCACCACGGCTGCTTTTTAGCAAGTTCTGCAAGGTCCAGCGACTCAAACTTCCCCTCAAAGTTTCCTTGGCTGGCGGCGGCCATTTCGGCGAGCTCGTCTCGCGATGACACCCGCGGGGCTTCGCCGCCAGAGGACGTGGGGTGGTGCGCCGCCATCTACGCGAGCTGGCTTCCGGTACGTGGGGTAGATGTTTCCCTTCCCACGGCGGCGGCGGAAGAGGCCGGCGGGGCGCGGGCTGTCCCCTCCCCTTCTCGGCGCGCCGGAGCGTCACAAAGCCCCGGGGGGCCCAGAATTTGAAATTTGATTCCAACTCAACTGGAATTCCATCCCCTCCACTAGCTTTGCTGATAGTGATGCTTTCTAAGGCCCACTTGACTTCACATTCCAGAATGTCTGGCTCTAGAGTACATCATGAGAAACGCTGGGCTGGAAGAAGCGCAAGCTGGAATCAAGATTGCCGGGAGAAATATCAATAACCTCAGATAGGCAGATGACACCACCCTCATGGCAGAAAGTGAAGAGGAACTAGAAAGCCTCTTGATGAAACGGAAAGAGGAGAATGAGAAAGTTTGCTTAAAGCTCAACATTAAGAAAACTAAGATCATGGCATCTGGTCCCATCAGTTCATGGGAAATAGATGGGGAGACAGTGTCAGACTTTATTTTTTTGGGCTCCAAAATCACTGCAGATGGTGATTGCAGCCATGAAATTAAAAGATGCTTACTCTTTGGAAAGAAAGTTATGACCAACCTAGACAGCATATTAAAAAGCAGAGACATTACTTTGCCAACAAAGGTCCATCTAGTCAAGGCTATGGTTTTCCCAGTGGTCATGTATGGATGTGAGAGTTGGACTGTGAAGAAAGCTGAGTGCCAAAGAACTGATGCTTTGAACTGTGGTGTTGGAGAAGACTCTTGAGAGTCCCTTGGACTGCAAGGAGATCCAACCAGTCCATCCTAAAGGAGATCAGACCTGGGTGTTCATTGAAAGGACTGATGCTGAAGCTGAAACTCCAGTACTTTAGCCACCTCATGCGAAGAGTTGACTCATTGGAAAAGACCCTAATTCTGGGTGGGATTTGGGGTAGGAGAAGGGGACGACAGAGGATAAGATGGCTGGATGGCATCACTGACTTGATGAACTTGAGTTTGGATAAACAACGGGAGTTGGTGATGGACAGGGAGGCCTGGCGAACTGCAACTCATGGGGTTGCAGAGTCGGACATGACTGAGTGACTGAACTGAACTGAACTGAACTGAAGGCTATGATGGCAGGGTCCATGGTCTTTGGCTGCAAAGCCTAAACTATTATCTGGCCCTTTATAGAAAAAATTTAGCCAATCTTGTTGACCAACGGTCCCCAACCTCTGACATCTAATGCCTGATGATCTGAGGTGGAGCTGATGTGATAATAATAGAAATAAAGCATACAATAAATATAATGTGATTGAATCAGCCCCAAACTGATCCCTGGTGCCAAAAAGGGTGGGGGCCACTGCTGTGACCATCGCATTTACTCTCTGCATCAGGAAATATACACACGTGCACATACTGTTGTTTTATTTGTTTCCTGCATTGTTTCAAATCAGATTATTAATATATTGGGCCACAGGAGATGACAGAACAATAAGCCCGTATCTCTTCTCTGCATCATCAAAGAATCACACCCTCCTCAAGATGATGGCTCCCAACACCAGTGGGGCTCTGTTTAGAGTCACCCCCACGTCACAGATCAGCAGTGCTTCTCTTTTTCTGAGTTTCTATTGTGTCAATTGTGTCCAACTCTTTGCGACCCCATGAACTGTAGGCTGCCAGGCTCCTCTGTCCATGGAATTCTCCTGGTAAAAATACTGGAGTGGCTTGCCATTCCCTTGTCCAGGGGATCTTCCCGACCCAGGGATCAGACTTGGGTCTCCTGCACTGAAGGCAGATACTTTACCAGCAGAGCCACTAAAAAAGCCCAAGTTTCTATTAGTAATCATCAATAATTACGTTTTATCACATACCGGTTATAAGGCAGGTAGTTAAAATTAGATTTTAAGAAATTTTCCATCCATATGGCAAATGTATGTATCTTAAATTTAAGAATCTATTTTTCTTTTTTTTTAATTTCTTTTAATTGGAGGATAACAGCTTTACAATATTATAAAGCAATTATCAGCAGCATTTCTATTCAGCAAGCATGGCCATGTTTTCCATTTATCCACTAGAGGGTGACCAAACCCTGTTTATGCAAGAGTCAGGAGCTCCAGTCCCTGTTGAGTGGGAAGAAATCAGAGTTTACCAGCTGTCTAGAGGCGTTCTTCCACTTGAAGCACATTCCATAGAGGTGGCAAGATGCAGAATAAACTCAGTCTAGAACTTATCCATTAGACCCAGACGCAGCCTAGAAAGAGATCCAACAATAAATGTAGCCAGCAGCTGCGGTAAGGATTAATCAATACAAAGACTTGGGAAGGCAAATTTAATCTGTGCACCCCTACGAAGTTTTACTGAAGTGTGCTTGATAACTGCTGCTTTCGCCAACAAGAAACTGTGTCTCTTTGGGCCTCTGCTTTCTGATCTGGGAGGCGGGGAAGGTCTAGTGGAAAAACTGTTTTCAAATGGGAGTAGGCGGCCAGAACCTGGGAAATGCAGATCGGAATGAAATGCAGATCAGAATGGCCCGGGGAGGGCTCGGGGGTAGGGGGATGGAGTGCGCTTTGAACCACTTTCTTCTTGGTCATCTTCCCACTTTCACACACGCCAAGGAAGTGGGTGTCTCCCCCTGGCCCTCCCTGACCCCTCCTCAAATGCCACCATAGGAGACCCTTAGGTGCTGCAGAGCAGAACAAGGCTTGAGCTTAGGTGATGCTAGTAGTTTGTGACTTCACCTTGCTTTTACTTAGAACTTCAGTCTGATATGTATGGCCAATTAAATCACTGAGGGAGCCTTCTCTGCTGGCCCAGTGGCTAAGAATCCACTGTGCAATGCAGGGATACGGGTTTGAGTCCCGGTCGGGGAACTTAGATCCCACATGCTGCAGAGCAACTACTGAGCTCGTGTGGTACAACTAGAGAGTCCATGCCCTGAAACAAAAGGTCCCGGATGACACAGCGAAGACCCCACCTGCCACACTAAGGCTCGACACAGTCAAATAAAGAAACAAATAGTTAAAAATTTAAATCACTGAGGGAATCCACAGAAGCCCAATAGTGCCAGCAGGCAATGGAATGGAGATCTGCATACTGGGCTGGTTTAAAAATGTATCTGTGTTTAATGGGAGGTTGCCTGCCTGAATGGGAGCGGGGTTTGGGGGAGAACGGATACATGTATATGGTATGGCTGAGTCCTTTCACCGTTCACCTGAAACCATCACAACATTGTTAACTGGCTACACCCCAAAACAAAATGGGCTTCCTGGGTGGCTCAGCAGTAAAGAAGCTGCCAGCAATGCAGGAGACCCAGGTTCGATCCCTGGGCCAGGAAGATCCCCTGGAGGAGGGCATGGCAACCCTCTCCAGTACTCTTGCCTGGAGAATACCGTGGACAGAGGAGCCCAGCAGGCTACAGTCTGTAAGGTCACAGGACTGAAGTGACTTAAGCAGCAGGAGCAATATAAAATGCTTCTGGTGTTAAAAAAAAAAATTTTTTTTTTTAAATATATCTACAAATTCTTTGACGCACTTCTTGGATACAAGCATCCCTCAAAAGATTCTGATGAAGTGTGTGGCAGAAATGATGTTGCGTGATTTGGGAGACTAAGTCACGAAAAGGGTCATGTTGTGAGCACACGCAAGCGGTCTTGAGGGGAGAACCAGAGAGAGAGGAACAAGGTACCCACCAACTTGCCAGCCAGGTGAGCGGCTGCCCTGGAAGTGGATTTCCAGACTCAGTCGAGCCTTAGCTGACTGCAACCCGTGAAGATACCAGACTGACCCTCAGGTAAACACCTGATCCAGAACTGCCCAGCTAAGCAGAACCTGAATTCCTGGTCCACAGACACTGCGAGTTGTAATACGTGTTTACTGCTGTTTCAAGCTGTGATGCTTGGGGGTAATCTGTTACCCAGTAAGAGCTTCCCAGAGGATGCTCGCGGTAAAGAACCTGCCTGCCAAAACTGGAGACTTGGGTTCGATCCCTACTAGGTCAGGAAGATCCCCTGGAGGAGAGAATGGCTACCCACTTCAGTATTCTTGCCTGAAGAAGCCCCTGGACAGAGGAGCCTGGCAGGCTACAGTCCATAGGGTTTCAAAGACTTGGACACGACTGAAGCGACTTAGCAAGCACGTAACAGATGACTAATACCCCAAGTGCATCCAACATGGGCTATATCCAAGAAGCAGAGTGGTAGGTAGACAGAACCAAAGACCTAGGTTCATCACTAACTTTCTGTCCCCGCTAAGCCTCAGTCTGTGCCTCCATAAAATGGGTATAGCACTACCAAGGTTGCTGCAAGGTCTGAAGGTGTTTTGTGATCTCCAAAGATCTAGGTAAACAGCAGTCATACTAGTCTCATATTTTTCTCCTCCAGAGGATGCTTAGCAGAGTTGGCATCTTGGCATAAGGGTCCAAGAGTATTTAGCCAGTTGAAGAAAGTGGGGTCTGTTCTTGTAGTTAGAACCATTGGGCTCAGGTGTCAAGGACATGCTACAGTAGGTGCTGGCACATTTTTTTCTGGGAAAGGCTACAGAGTGAACATTTTGGGCTTTCTGGGCCACATGATCTCCATCACGATGACTCAATTCTGCCCCTGTGGCATGAAAGGGGCTGTAGACAGACGCAGGAGGATGGGAGTAACTGTGTTCCACGAAAACTACAAAAGGAGGTGGCAGGGAGTTCCCTGGCGATCCAGTGGATAGGAATCCACCTTTCACAGGAACAGAGATGCAGGCACAAAGAGACTTGTGCACACAGCAGGGGAAGGAGAGGGTGGGGCGAATGGAGAGAGCAGCACTGAAACATACACACTGCCACATGCAAATCAGCTGGCTCCTGGGAAGCTGCCGTGTAACACAGGGAGCGGGCTCAGGGCTCCGTGATGACCTAGAGGAGTGGGATGGGGGTGCTGGGAAGGAGGCTCGGGGGGGGGGGGGACAGATGTATACTTAAAGCTGATTCACCTTGTACAGCAGAAACAGATGCAACGTTGAAAAGCGATTATCCTCCAATTAAATAAGTAAAGAGAACCCACCATTCAAACGCAAGGGACTCAGGTTCAGTCTCTGGTCGGGGAACTAATATCTCACATGCTGCGGGGCAACTAAGCCAGCACGTCGCAACCAGAGAATCCGAGTTAGAGCTCTAGAGCTCACGCCCCACAGCACGAGAAGGCCCTGCAGACCACAAGAGGCCTAGCGCAGCCAAGAACCACTAAATAGATGGCAGGTGGGCAAGCATCTGCCAGCCTCTGCCCTTGAGCCTTGCAGAGGCAGAGGGTGTGGTCCCCACTGCAATGCGGTCACATAGATGCCCCCCATCCTCCTGCCCCGCACCATCGGCGCCCCCCACCCTCCCGCCCCGCACCATCCTGAGCTTGTTAGAAATGCACTCTCGGGCCACCCAGGAGTTCTCACAAGTCTCCAGCAGCCTGCCTTTGAGAAGGCCCTTCCTCCTCTTCCCTCTGACTCCCTCAGGAGCCCCATGCGCCCGGGACTTACAAGGGATCTTGGGTGACAATGACTTGATCAGAGATCTCCTCACAAGGGACACACACCAGCTCCAATATTCTCCAGGAATCCGTGAATAACACTTGATTCATGGTCCTGGGTAACCAATAAATAAAGGAGAAGCCAGTCCTGGTCAGAGAGCGTAGAGTCTTCCAGAACTGTGAGTGGTAGCCACACTCTCAGGGTGAGAAGACTGGACTTGGTGACACCCCAAGGCCGCCTACATCCCCACGGCTGAGGATGCCCTCTGAGGCCAGACACCTGCCTGGCTCCCAGCCCTTCTGGCTTCTTTCAGCAAAATTCCTTGCTGATTTCCTTCCGTTTGGGTGAAGTGTGGGCAAAGCGGGGAAGGAAAAGGGATACCTTTTAAGGAACAGCAAAGAGATGACAGGCTTATAGGGGACGTCCCTGATGGTTCAGTAGCTAAGGATCTGCCTGCCAATGCAAAGACATGGGTTCAGTCCCTGGTCTGGGAAGACTCCCACATGCCTCAGAGCAACTAAGCCCATGAACCACAACTCCTGAGCCCGCACTCTGTAGCATGAGGAGCCACAGCAATGAGAAGCCCCAATAGTGCAACCAGAGAGGGGCCTCCACTCGCCTTAACTAGCGAAAAGGCCTCCGCTCGCCGTAACCAGCGAAAAGGCTTCCACTCACCGTAATGAGTGAAAAGGCTTTGCAGCAGTGAAGACTCAGTGCTGCCAAAAATAATCATTTCTAAAAAAAAGAAGAAGGAGGGAAAAAAAAGGCTTATAGGGAGGAAACAGCAGGAAGGAAAAGGAAAAAGGAACTGTGGGGTGCAGGGAGGTGAGAGTCGCTATAAAGCAGCACCTCCCTCTTCTCCATGGGGGAAGCTCTCAGCGGCATCACTGTCTGTCCATGGTACCACCACTCGCAGCACTCATCTCATTCAGACACAAACAGCCGCATGGTGCAGAGGGTCATGGCCCCCTGGGCAAGGTCAAGTCCAAAGCCGCAGTCTCCAAAGCTGGATCTGGGGTTTCTCTCTGCTACGGCCCCTCCCAGGACCACCCACAGGGGCAGAGCTCCACCTGAGGTCAAAAACCCATCTTTGATGAACTAGTCTTCCTGTATGCTGCCACCGCTGCATCAGGGCCCCCTGCAGGCACGTGCCCCTGGGTGAGTCTGTGTCAACGATTCAGGCAGGGATTGCCACCTCTGTCTTCCCTCCGAGGCACCAGGAAGGGAGGAGATTAGACAGAGCGGTTCACACTCGGTCAACACTACAAAATCAGGAGCCACACGGCCACGCTTTAATGTCAATCTTAAAAGCCCTGAAATAAAAGCCAAGCACAGAGGTATATGAACTGCTTCCCTTTGCCAAGGATGCCAGGCGCTCACCCACAGCAGTGGGTGTGAAAAGTTACTCTCATGTCAAGGAAGTCGGATCACTGCATTCCAGGTCGGGGAGCTCTGCAGCTGTCTGTCCAGGCTGCTGTCCTTCCCTCGGTCCACACGCTTTGTGGGTATCTGACTGCCTCTGAGTGTAGAAAATAAGGCTGTACACCTTTGGCCGAGAGCTCGGATCTCTCGAGTGGCAGATCCCTTTCCTTCTAGGAAGCTGGAAAGGCCATTCTTGATTCCATGGTTTATGATTATCAGGCCTTTTTGTTTCAAACAGAAGGAAACTGGGGTGAGTTATACATCATAATCCCTGGGGAAGGAAATGGCAACCCACACCAACATTCCTGCCAGGAAAATCCTATGAACAGAGGAGTCTGGCGGGCTACAGTCCATTGGGTCACAAAGAGTCAGACAGGACAAAGTGAGCATGCAAGCACACATACATCATAATGGTCAGTCCAGAAAACACCTGGGGCCAGGCAACCTTCATCACATGCTTGACCCAATTAGCCTTTGCCCTTGGCACCAGCTAGACCAGGCTCAGAGGGGGCTGAAGGCCACGGTCAGTGAGGTCACAGCTGCTGAAGTGGGGAAAGACAACCATCTGGCCCCTAGAGACAACCAAGAATGTCAAACTCTGTTTGAAGGTGAGTCCGACATCCACATTTTTATGGACACCTCTTTGGAGTCCCACCATCTGCCAGCTAGTGCAACTGACCCCAAATACCAGCTCAGTCTACACCTATCAGGACATGAGCACAAACATGCTGCAGGCAGGAAGACTGGCATCAACAGGAAGGCACCGTACTGTTCCAGCTCTCCCAGAAAGAGAGCTGGAAGGGAGAGCTGGAAGGGCCGGTGCAGAGGGTGCAGCCCCGCACCAGCTGGACAGACCCATGAGTATCCCTGGAGATCAGCTCTGGCCCTTCCTTCCTTCCTTTTCCAACAGAAAAGCCCTGGAGTTCTTGCCCCACCCTGTCAGAGAGTAAGAAAGAGGTGTGTTCTTTTTGGGGGAGGTGAAGAGGGTTGAGAGGCATGTGGGATCTTGGTTCCCCAATCAGGGATCAAATCCACGCCCCCTGCAGTGGAAGTCACCAGGGAAGTCCCCAGCAGAGGTGTGTTCTTACTCAGGGAGCAGACAGGCACCTAAGGAGAGACCTAGCACCTAAATGTTAATTCTATTTTCAATTTTTTGGTGAAGCTTTATACACTTTTTTCCATAGCAGCTGTAGTATTTTACATTCCTACCAGCAGGGCACATGGCTTCCCTCATAGCTCAGTCGGGAAAGAATCTGCCTGCAATGCAGGAGACCTGGGTTCAATCCCTGGGTCAGGAAGATACCCTGGAGGAGGAAATGGCAACCCACTCCAGTATTTTTGCCTGGAGAATCCCATGGACAGAGAAGCTTGGTGGGTTATAGTCCATGGGGTTGCAAAGAGTTGGGCATGACTGAGTGACTAAACCGCCACCAGCAGGGCACAAGCGTTCCAATTTCTCCACATTCTTGGCAACACTTGTCATTGTGTCTTTCTGACAGCTGCTACCCTACTCGGTGTGAGATGACATCTCATTTGATTTTGATTTGCATTTCCCTAATGATCAGTGACACTGAGCAGCTTTTCATGAGCTTGTTGTTGACCATCTGTGTGTCTTTTTTGGAGAAATGTCTAGCCAAGATTTTTGCCCATTTAAAAACAGAATCTCTTGTTAAGTTGTAGGAGCTCTTTATATATTCTGGACTTTAATCCTGGACATATCCTGCAGATATGTCCTCTCATTCTGTCAGCTGACTTTTTAGTCTACAGATGACTTCCTTTGCTGTGCAGAAATTTTAAAATTTGATGTAGTCCTATATTCCCTACTTTGGCTTCTGTTTTGGGTGTTACATCCAAGAAATCATTGGTGAATACAAAGTCATTAAGATTTCCCCCTATGTTTTCTTTTAGGAGCTCTATAATTCAGGTCTTATCTTGAGGTCTTTAATTAATTTTGAGTTCCTTTTTATATATGATGTAAGGTAAGGTGTCCAACTTCATTGGATGTATCCAACTTCATTATTTTGCCTGCGGATATCTGAATTTCCCAATATCATTAGTTGAAAAGACTGTCCTTCCCGTTGCTTAGCCTTGGCACTCGTGTTGAAGATCATGTGACCATAGATGTGCATGCTAAGTCGCTCAGTCATGACGGACTCTCTGCGACCCTGAGGACTGTAGCCCACCAGGCTCCTCTGTCCGTGGGATTCTCCAGGCAAGAATACTGGAGTGGGTTGCCATGCCCTCCTCCAGGGGATCTTCCAGAACCAGGGATGGAACCCACGTCTCTTAGGTCTCCTGCACTGGCAGGCAGGTTCTTTACCACTAGCGCCACCCGGGACCATAGACATGAGGGTTTATTTCTGGGCTCTATGTCTGCTGTTGGGAAAGGCAGTCTTGTCTGTGCAGTCTTCTGACCCTCACTCAGCTGTGTAAGAATGAGCCTCGGGCCTGGAATGCTGCATTACCCAAGAAAAAGAACCCAGAGAGCCTAAGCAGGGCTTATCACCTTGCCTGGGAATATCTCTTCCTGTTTCAAGTGCAATGAATGTTCCTTTATCCTGTGTCAGTATGTACACAATAGCCCTCAGGCACTCCCCAGCTTTCAGTATTTCAGACTACACAGGGGAAGGGTTGAGGTCTTTCTACTGTGGCTTAAGAGGGGTGCTCACAGGCCAACTGCCCTGTGTTAGCTAATGAGGGGAACCAGCGAATGAGGAGTGACTGATGTCTATTACTGAAACTGGTGTCTGTTCACCATATAGGTAAAGCCTGGGTAACTCTAATACCAAGATGCAATGGCAGAAAAGTCTGGAGTCCGTCCTGAGACAGGTAATCAGGAAGAGACATTCTGTTCCCTTGGGACTGTTAAATAGTGACAGTACTCAGTTTGACATCTGTCTTTATGCCAGTACCATCCTGTTTTGATGCCTGCAGCTTTATAGTAAGTTTTGAAATCAGGAAGTGTAAGGCCACTAGCCTTACTTTTCTTTCTCAAGATGTTTTAGACATTTGGGATCTTTAGAAATTCTATGTGAAGTTTAGAATTTTTTCCTGCTTTTGAAAAAAAAGTCCTTTGGGGTTTTGATAGGATTATATTGAATCTGTAGACTGCTTTGTACAGTATGAACATTTTAACAATATAAAGCCTTTCAATCACAAACACAGATGTCTTTCCACTTATTTGTATCCTCTTTAATTTCTTTCAGAAGTGTTTTGTAATCTTCACTGTACACATCTTTTGCCTCCTTGATTAAGTTTATTCCAATGTATTTTATTCTTTTTGATGCTATTATAAATGGGATTATTCCTTTTTGGACTGTTCCATGTTAGCTTATTAAAGTAGAATGGATTTTTGCGTGCAGATTTTGTATCCTGAAAGTTTGTTTAGTTCATTAATTTGTTCTAACAGTGGCTTTTTTTTTTTTTGGTGGAATATTTAGGGTTTTCTACATACAAGATTATGTCATCTGTGAAGAAAGGCAATTTTACTCCTTCATTTCCTATCTGCTGCTGCTGCTGCTGCTAAGTTGCTTCTGTTGTGTCCGACTCTGTGCGACCCCACAGACCGCAGCCCACCAGGCTCCGCCATCCCTGGGATTCTCCAGGAAAGAACACTGGAGTGGGTTGCCATTTCCTTCTCCAAAGCATGAAAGTGAAAAGTGAAAATGAAGTCACTCAGCCGTGTCCGACTGTTAGCGACTTCATGAACTGCAGCCTACCAGGCTCCTCCGTCCATGGGATTTTACAGGCAAGAGTACTGGAGTGGGTTACCGTGGCCTTCTCCGTCATTCCTATCTGAATGACTTTTATTTCTTTTTCTTGACTACTTTCGTTAGGACTTTCAGAACTCTGTTGAAATGGAAGTAGGGAGAATGGACATCCTTGCCTCATCTCAGAGGGAAAACTTTCAGTTTCTCACCACTGAGTACAGTGCTAATCATGGGTCTTCATATACAGTCTTACGTGGAGTTTGCTCCTAGTTTGCTGGGCATTTTTATCTTGAAAGGGTGATGAATTTTGTCGAATTTTTTTTTTCATCAATTGAAAGGATCATGTAGTTTTTGTCCTTCATTGTGTTAATGTGGTGAGTTATACACTAATTAACTTTCATATGGCAAACCATCCTTGCATTCAGTAATATATTCCATCTGGTCATGATGTATAGTATCTTTAACGTGTTGTTGAACTGTGTTTACTAGTATTTTGCTGAGGATTTTTGCATCTGTGTTCAACAGGGACACTGATCTACAGTTTTCTTGTAGCATCCTTGTCTCCTTTTGCTATCAGGGTAACACTTGCCTCCACAGAATACATCTGGACATGTTCTCTCCTCTTCAATTTCTGAGAAGAATTTGAGAAGGACTGGTATTAAGTCTCCTTCAAATGTTTATTAAAATTTTCCAATGAAGCCATCTTGTCCGGGGTTCTTCTTTGGTGGGAGTTTTTTGATTCCTGATTTAGTCTCTTTTGAAGTTACAGGTCTGCTCAAATTTTTCATTTCTCTATGACTCAGTCATAAAAGACAGTATGTTACAAAAAATTTGTTTCTCTGGATTGCCCAATTTGTTGATGTAAAATTGTCTGCAATAATCTCTTGAGAGCCTTTTTATTTCGGTGGCATCAGTTGTAATGTTTCTTTCATTACTGATTTTTCTCATTTCTGATTTTTTTCATCTCTTTTTTCTCTTTTCTTAGTCTAGCTAAGGATCTGTCAATTTTGTTGATTAAATTAAGTGTTGCTTTCCTAATGGTGAGGATCACGTATCTCTATAACACAGATATTAAATATATACTCCTGGGTTTTAACACTCACTGATTGAAGCTTTACCTAACACTGCAACAGAAAAGAATTCACATGGAGAAGGAGGCCATTCACCATGTTACTGAAGATTGACCAGGCAGTTTCTCTTATCAGTATATTCCATACTTCAGTATTTCTGACCTATCATCTAAAAATTGAAATATCTCCTACATTAAGGACTAGTGGAGGCTGTGGAACAGGTTATATAATTTGATAGTTTGGAAGGGACCCTTCCAGCTGCCCTCCAAAACTCCCCTGTGTGGCAAATCTAATATTCTGCAACTAAGAAAAATACAATGGGATTACTTTGGCAATTTTATTTCGCAGTTTCAAATTAAAGTTTTTTTCCTAAAAGAGTATCAAGTTGCTGTAAATCAAAATTCATAAACCTTAGAGAAGTACCGTTCACAAGATGCCTAAAATCCTGTTTGGGAGTAGAATTACCTTTTAATTTAGTTTCCATGTAAACTTGAGTTTTCCTGGATTGCACCTATTTATAGCACATCTGTGTAAAACTCCATTTTTTCCCTCCTTCCAACAGCTGATGAGGGTCACTAAGATTCCTGGACAGCAGGACAAGAAAAGAGACAGGCTTGCACGGGGCCAGAGTGTGTGTGCAAGGAAAAAGACACAGCCCTTTCCCTTGCAGAATGTTCAGCGTGGCCAGGGAGATGAATCAGAAAACCCTGCAGCACAGCCCAAGGGAAGCGCCAAGAAAGCGCAATCAGGCCAAGAAACGCTGGGCGGTTCATTCGCGAGGAGCATTCAATGACTCTGGGTGCCCAGAGATGACTGGCAGCCTCAGGACGGCCAGGATGGAAGTAGCTGCCCTCCAGGCAGGGGCAAGGCTGGGACTTGGCCCCCTCTCCTTTAAGGATGTGGGCAAAGGCCAGAGTGTTGGCAGGGAGACACACGGGGTGGCTGGGGCCACACTGCAGAGCTCAACCCAGCAGGTTAGGGAGTTCAGATTTGATTCCCAGGCAGGCGTCATAGGACCAGAGGCACTTTTGGAAACAGACATTTCTGGCATCAGTGTTTCAGACTAGGCACATTCTCAACATTTCCTTTGGCAACAGCTGCACGGGGAGAGCCAGTCATGTCACTGAGTGTGGGCGAGCTTTCGGGAGGATCTGTTTCAATGCAACGTCGCCGAGACAGCCAGCAGGTGGGAGGAGCGCGGCGGGGGCCCTGCTGGGCTGGCCTCCACGCCACCTGGCTGCCTCTGCTTTTTGGGAACAGATCTGCGTCCCTAAAAGTAGGTTCTAAGCCAGCCGTCCTGAGCTGGGTTCTTTCATGGGTACCATTAAGTGTTTGCATCCTAGGTGATGCCATCGTCTACTGCTGCTCCTGGGAGGGTGATGGCCCTCCACGCAGTGGGTTCAGATGCCCTACCGGCATTTTACAGTCAACCACTGGCCCCTGGGGACATCCTTTGATAAGCAGGAATATTGTACACACACATAATCTTGGGGAGAACCTGGCACTCTGACAAAGTATGAAAGTGAAAGCTGCTCAGTCATGTCCGACTCTTTGCGACCCCATGGACTATACAATCCATGGAATTCTCCAGGCCAGAATACTGGAGTAGGTAGCCGGTCCTTTCTCCAGGGGATCTTTCCAACCCAGGGATCGAACCCAGGTCTCCCATATTGCAGGCGGATTCTTCACCAGCTGAGCTACCAGGAAGCCACATTATCTTAGTAACAATTTAAGCCAAAGATTCAGAGGTTAAGTTAGGGGAAAGGTATTATCACAGATAAATAACTAAGTAACTGCAACAGACTAAACATCTGTGTCTCCCCCCACCAAATTCATATGCTGAAATCTAACCCCCAACATGATGGTATCCGGAGGTGAGGCCTTTGGCAGATGATTTGACCATAAGCCTGGAGTCATCATGAATGGGGTTAGGATCCTTATGAAAGAGTCACCAGGAGGCTCCCTCTCCCCTTCAGCGAGAAGCCAGCAATCTATCAAGTAGGAAGCAGGCTCTCACCAGACACCTGCTCTGCCAGTGCTGTGGCCTTGGTGCTCCCATCTTCAGAACTGTAAGAGAGAAATTTCTGTGGCTGCAACCTCCCTGGTGGCCCAGGGGTTAAAAATTCTCCTTGTAATGCAGAGGGCGGAAGTTCGATCCCCAGTCCGGAAAGATTTCACATGCCATGCAGCAAGTGGGCCCACATGCTCTGGAGCCCACGTGTGGCAACTACTTAGCCTGAGCGCCACAATTTAAAAAGTAAAAAAGATCGCACGTGGTGCAACGAAGATCCCGCATACCATAACTAAGACCCAACACAGTCAAATAAATACATAAAACAGTCAAAATTTTTTCTGTGGCTTATCAATCCCCTAGCCTATGTTATTTTGTTACAGTAGCTGAGCAGACTGAGAGAGTACCTTTTCACTAAGAATCAGAATCAGAAATACTGCAGAGGGGAATGTTTGCAGGAATTTTAAATATAAAATATAAAAATCACCCCTGTAAAAAAAAAAACACAAAAAAACCCCACCTGGGTAGCTCCAGGCCTCACCTCAGATCCTCGAGTTTGCTCTCAGAGGCTGGGGATATTTTTGGTTGAAAAACCTGATAAGCACAGATTCATGGAAACAACACTGGTTAATTTGGACAGGTACTGTCACATCTTCCTTCCACTAAATGTTGGAAGGCAAATCTCCTCCCCTCCCCCAGGAGAAACTTGTCATCCAAGAAACTCGTTATCTTCTTTCCCTAAAGAGGAGGCACCATGGAGGTGTTTTTTAAGGCAGTCAATAACAATGCATCTCTATTTCTGGAACTTTTCCTCCTAGCTGAGTTACACCAGGAAGCCCTAGGTCTATTTCACTATTTCAATAGACAGGGGATGAAACCGGAGCTCCTGTGGGGAGAGAGCAAATTATCCGAGATGGTGTGTTCAGACTCTCACCCCACGTAGTGTAAATGAGGACTGTTAACACTGAGATCACGTATAGCGCTGTGCATGTGCATCATGAGCTACCGGCTTGGTGACGGACTACTCTGTGTGGTATGCCCGTCTGAGCTTCACCAGGAAAGCCCTGGCGCTGCGGCTACACTGGAGCCATATCACGGCTACGTCATATGAGGCTATGCTGTGGCTACATTACTGCTACATTACGGTTATGCAGTGACTGCTGCTAGGAGAGACACTGTGTTTGGCTACCATGCCAGCCAGGGGAGAATAAACGTGTTCACAGTTACTACGGCTCCTCGAATCTCCTTCTCAGCTCCCATTAAAACTGGAGTGAGATGCTGCTGCCAGTCAAGCTGAAACCATAAACAGATCACCAAGCTCCTGCCTGGGCATGATGATGTGAGAGACCCCCAACCTCCTTTTCCTTTAGATGAGCTTAACAGTGATAATTCCCTAAATGAGAAAAAGAGGTCCAACCTTCACTCTTGCAGAGAGGCCTAGTAAAGCTTCACGTGAGAAGAGGACAAACAGGTCAATAAACCTGAGATGATTACACTAAATTGGCATCCTGCCCACTGGAGACAGAACATTTCAGCAAACAGGCATTTATAATCTTTATAACAAGTTCATGTTCTCTCTTTGGAAAGGAGAGGCCCAGAGAGTATTTTTCACAGGGGATAACTTGAGGGCATGTGTGGATAGAAGCAGGTTACTGAACCCAGGAAATACAGCTCCTAGACTTGACAAATGTTTCCATGTTATAAGCAAACAGCTTTGAGCCCAGGCCCCAGAAACCACACTTGACCATTCCTAAGTAGATGACCCAATAGGTGGTGTTGCAAACCACCAGTTAAATGAGAAGTCGGATCACTGTGAACAGATGGAAAAGGAAGGTCAGTCCTCATGGAGAAATAAAGCTCAGCCAACTCAGCTGTAGAAACATGAGGCTGGTGTACAAGCCCAGGTTCACCAGAAATGCCCCAAATCCACCTGGCCTGTTTCAAAGCCATTCACTGCTGTGTGTTCGAGTGGGCTTAGTCGCTCGGTCATGTCTGACTCTTTGTGACCCCATGGGCTGTCGCCAGCCAGGCTCCTCCATCCATGGGATTCTCCGGGCAAGAATACTGGAGTGGGTTGCCATGCCTTCCTTCTGGGGGATCTTCCTAACCCAGGGATCAAACCCATGTCTCCTGCATTGCAAGTGGGTTCTTTGCGGCTGAGCCACTGGGGAAGCACCCCCTTCTCCCCATAAAGTTTTCAATTTTCAGCAGATTGTCAAGTGAACAAGCTGGTGCATGACCTAAGTCTCACTTAGGTCCCCGATGCCATTTAAATAGCGCCACATTTCCCAGGGAAGTATGCTGATACAGCTTTTTCACCAGCAGGAAAATACACCTCTGACCTGGGTGTTCTTTTTTTTTTTGGTCACAAAACCACTTGGCTTGCAGGATCTTGGTTCCCCAACCAGGGATGGAACCTGGGTCCGCTGAAGTGGAAACCTGGGAGTCTTATCCACTGGATTAGCAAGGAATTCCCTTGGGTTCTTTTCTTTTCTCTTTTTAAATATTTACTTATTTATTTGGCTGCGCCAGGTCTTGTGACATGTGGGATCTTAGTTCCTTGACCAGAGATTGAACCCAAGCCCCCTGCATTGGGAGTCTTAGCCACTGGATCACCAGGGAAGTACTACAGGTGTTGTTTTTTAACTCTTTCTCTTTCTTGGGTCACATAAATAAAAGGGGCAGTTTTTTTCATACCAGCACTGATTTCTGAAGACCCAAACAATTGCCAACACAGGAAAACTCCAGAAAAGCAAAGTCACCGACTGTCACCCAACAAGTACAAGGATACTCTAAAAACAAGTTTTGGGGTGGTGGTAGAGAGAGAAAAAAAGAAGTCATTAGCTGCTAAAGGAACCACTGTCCTAACCTCAAATGAAGAGTGGGAAGTAAAATAAGACCAGGGGGTCAAATAAAGTCACTTCTGTCTCCCAGTGATCTGGGAGGGAGAGAAATAAGATTTGCATGGAGTTTCAGAGAGGAAAGGAAACCACACCTCCTTCCTCCCTCATCTCACCTAACCCGCCCCAACCCTGGGGCTGCACCACACCTCCGAGTCCAAGATAAAAACCAAAACAGACCCTGAGGAAGAGACTCAGGTACATTTCAAGGCACTGTAAGTAAATCCAGTGCCTTTAAAATATACCTTTCTTTCTTGCTTTCTTTCTTTTTGGCTGTGCTGGGTCTTTGCTGCTGCACAGGCGCTTCTCCAGCTGTGGAGGGCGGGGGCTACAGTGCACGGGCTTCTCACTGCAGCGGCCTCTCTTGTTGCGGAGCGCAGGCTCAGCTGGTCCTCAGCACGTGGGATCTTCCCAGATGCAGGATCAAACCCGTGTTTCCTGCATTGCCAGGTGGATTCTTTATCACTGAGCCACCAGGGACGGGCCAATGGTATTTAATAATAGCTTTACTGAGATATAATTTACTTTTTTAATATTTATTTATTTGGTCGTATTGGGTCTTAGTTGCAGCATACTGGCTCTTCAGCTGTCCCAATAAGAACTCTTAGCTGCGGCATGTAGAATCTAGGTTCCTGACCAGGAATCAAATCTAGACCCCTGCATTGGGAGTACAGAATCTTAGCCACGGGACCACCAGGGAAGTCCCTATTGAGATATAATTTACAAACTATACAACCTACCCATTTAAAGCGTACAATGCAATGCATTTTAATGTATTCACAGAACTGTACAAGTGTCACCATGATTCTGGAATATTTTTATCACCCTAAAGAAACTCCTTCCCCACTAGCAGTCTCTGCTCCTTTCCTGCCACCATCACCACCTTTAGCCCTGAGCTACCAGTGACCTACTGTCTCTGCAGATGTGGACATTTCATATAAACAGAATTAGGTAATACAGAGCCCTTCTGCCTGGCTTCCGTGTTGTAGCTTGTGTCAGTAGCATGATTCTTTTCCAATGGCTGGATAACATTCCACTGTAAGCCTCACTGCCTGTCACTTGTCCATTTATCAGCTGATGGACATTTGGGTTCTTTCCGCTTTTTAGCTTTTATGATTTATATCCAAGTGTTTGTGTGGGCATATATTTTCGTTTCTCTGAACTCGAATTCCATTTCAGATGCACAAGGAACCTGATTAAGGACTGGAGGCAGCGACATTGAGGTCAGTTTAGGCTTTCGACAACAGACTCACAGCTCTCCAGTGAGAAGCATAAGTTTCTCTGAGCTCCCTCTCTGACACAGCTGCTCAGCGCAGAATGCCTGCAGGAGGAAGTCTAAGGGGCCTTGACTTTCAAGTTCACTCTGCACATTACTGATCGCAACTCTCAAAGCCTTTTATGTCAAGCGTCCTGATGTGAGCTGACCTATTTCGCATTTTGGGTTGTTTTTTCCGAGGGTGGTTTTGACAGCTCTGCCATGTCTGCCTTCTCAGCAGAGCTAGTCTACACAAATATCTGAGTATTTTGTTGCCTCTTACCCTTCTTAGCTCATCAGAGTGAGTGTTAAATGGAAGAGTGGAACCACCGATTGAGGCAACAGCATCATTAACTATATGTTCACAGGACCAAAGTGAGCAGACTGTCCAGCTGAGAACAAACTTCACATGTAGGAAATGCTGGAAGTAGCTCTCTGGGGAGCATCTAAAAAGCAGGGTGCAGTGATGAATGAAGTGGTGAAACCTCTTAAAGTACAGACTGAGAATTAACATTTTGAGAAAAGAAACCCATGGTCAAATTTCAAGTGGGACAGTGTTGTGACTAGAGAAGGGGTTGAGGAGTTGACAATTTTTTAAAAATATAATTATTGCCAAAAATATTAAAAGGTTAACTCCTATCTTTTAGAGCTACTTACTAAAATATTTACAGGTGAAATGACATTTCCTTCTAAATCCTCCTGGAGGCAGAATGGGTAGGAATATAGAAAAAGCATAAATTAACAATGACTGAAGCTGGGCAGTAGGTAGATGGGAGTATATTATACTCAGTTTGAAATTTCTCATAATTAAAATTAAAATAAAGCCATACATTCCAGAGACCTAAACCTAAAGAGAAATTCCCAGGGTCTCAGCCCCATCATGGTGACAGTCTGCTGTCACCTTTATGAAAAGAGGAAAGTTGGGCTGGAAATTCCTTCTAATTTAAAAAAAAAAAAAATTAAATATTTATTTATTTATATTTGGCTGCACTGGGTCTTGGTTATGGCATGTGAGATCTAGTTCCCACCCAAGGATTGAATCCAGGCCCCCTGCATTGGGAGCTCAGAGTCTTAGCCACTGAACCACCAGGGAATTCCCGCCTCCTGATTATTTTACTTTGTCAAACAGGCAATACGCTGACATAGCTGGAAGTGGGGAAGTACAGAGTCAGACAGTGAGGCGCCTCCTGGTCACCAGATCCCTCTTGGGTTTCTCTTGCCACAGTGGATTCCCTCCTGCCCTCCTTCCGCCCAGAGGCAAGCGCTGCTATTAGTTTCTCCTGAATCTTTCCCAAATTATACTTTACTCTCCCCCTCCGCCTCCCCTTGCTGTCCTGACAATACGTTTCAGAGACCTTTTCCAAGAACTTAGAAAGCATCTTGTGTGTGCATGTGTGCTAGGTTGCTTCAGTTGTGTCCAACTCTGCAAATCTATGGACTGTAGCCCACCAGGCTCTTCTGTCCATGGGATTCTCCAGGCAAGAACATTGAAGTAGGTTGTCATGCCCTTCTCCAGGGGATTTTCCCAACTCAAGGATTGAACCCATGTCTCTTAAATCTCCTGCATCAGCAGGCAGGTTATTTACCACTAGTGCCACCTGGGAATCCCAGCAAGCATCCTTAGTTAGTTAATTAGTTAGTTCAGTCACTCAGTGGTGTCTGACTCTCTGTGACCCCGTGGACCGCAGCACGCCAGGCCTCCCTGTCCATCACCAACTCCCAGAGTTTACTCAAACTCACGTCCATTGAGTTGGTGATGCCATCCAACCATCTCATCCTCTTTCGTCCCCTTCTCCTCCCACCTTCAATCTTTCCCAGCATCAGGGTCTTTTCCAATGTGTCAGTTCTTCGCATGAGGTGGCCAAAGTATTGGAGTTTCAGCTTCAGCATCAGTCATTCCAATGAACACTCAGGACTGATTTCCTTTAGGATGGACTGGTTGCATCTCCTTGCAGTCCAAGGGACTCTCAAGAATCTTCTCTAACACCACAGTTCAAAAGCATCAATACTTCAGCACTGAGCTTTCTTTATAGTCCAACTCTCACATCCATAGGAGAAGGCAATGGCAACCCATTCCAGTGTTCTTGCCTGGCATATCCCATGGACAGAGAAGCCTAGTGGGCTGCAGTCTACGGGATCTCGAAGAGTCGGACACGACTGAGTGCTTTCACTTTCAATTTTCACTTTCCTGCATTGGAGAAGGAAATGGCACCCCACTCCAGTGTTCTTGCCTGGAGAATCCCAGGGATGGGGGAGCCTGGTGGGCTGCCGTCTCTGGGGTCGCACAGAGTCGGACATGATTGAAGTGACTTAGCAGCAGCAGCAGCACATCCATACGTGACTACTGGAGAAACCACAGCTTTGACTAGATAGACCTTTGTTGGCAAAGTAATGTCTCTGCTTTTTAATATGCTGTCTAGGTTAGTATTAACTTTCCTTCCAAGGAGTAAGCGTCTTTTAATTTCTGCAGTTACCATCTGCAGTGATTTTGGAGTCCGAAAAAATAAAGTCAGCCACTGTTTCCATTGTTCCCCCATCTATTTGCCATGAAGTGATGGGACCAGATGCCATGATCTTAGTTTTCAGAATGCTGAGCTTTAAGCCAACTTTTTCACTCTCCTCTTGCACTATCTTCAAGAGGCTCTTTAGTTCTTCTTCACTTTCTGCCATAAGGGTGGTGTCATCTGCATATCTGAGGTTATTGATATTTCTCCCGGCAATCTTGATTCCAGCTTGTGTTTCATCCAGCCCAGCGTTTCTCATGATGTACTCTGAGTATAAGTTAAATCAGCACGGTGACAATATACAGCCTTGACGTACTCCCTTTCCTATTTGGAACCAGTCTGTTGTTCCACGTCTGGTTCTAACTGTTGCTTCCTGACCTGCATACAGGTTTCTCAAGAGGCAGGTCAGGTGGTCTGGTATTCCCATCTCTTTCGGGATTTTCCAGTTTGTTGTGATCCACACAGTCAAAGGCTTTGGCATAGTCAATAAAGCAGAAGTAGATGTTTTTCTGGAACTCTCTTGCTTTTTCGATGATCCAACGCAAAGCATCCTATTTCTCATTAAACTGCTACATAATGTTCCCAAGTATAGAGTCTCTGCGAGTTGCTTCTGGTCTCCTGCTCTGCCAACAGCACTGCAAGGAATCACTTTGTACAAATACCACTTTGTACACAATCAGGCTCGCTGTAGGGTGAATTTAAACAGCCGTGTAACTCCTAAGTCAGAATATCTGTGTCTGTCCTTACAAAGAACAGCTGTTCAAATGCCCTTCATAAAGGTTAGACTTCTGCTCACTTTTATTTACTTTTCCACTGGCAATATGTGAATTTCAAAATAAAATCCAGACAATGTTAGGAATATCTCTTGCCTCCTACCCTTTAACAGTAAGTCTTTCCTCCAACATGAACACTTATTTTCCTGCTAAATGTCACTTTAAGTGCGATGGACCAAGTCAGATGTGAAGAGTTGACTTTAGAGAAGTAATCACGGTTGACTACACTTAATGTTTAATCTATGCTTTAAGTCTTACATAAAAAATAAGCTAACATTTACTGAGCAGCCCCTAAGGGCCAGGCAGGGCTTGTAAGCCCCTTCCCTGGATCCACATGCTTAGACGTGGCACGTTTCTGAGGTCAATTCTACCACCAATCTCAGTTCAGATGAGGAGACACGCCCGAACCGAGTGACTGTCCCAGGATACATGGCTGGAGAGACCGATGTCAGAGGTCCCCCTCCACTGCCCTGAGAGTTGGAAAAACTTACAAATTCAGATCCCAGGCCACTTGCCAATATCCAGGCCTCTAATAGTAACATGTAAGTCTGTGGTTCTGTTTTCAAACACCGTCTTGTCCTGCATTTTTAGGAATAAATTATACACAAAAGCATTTTCTTATCAGAGCAAAATATCTACCATATTGGCAAACAGACTTTCAGATTGGGTTCACAATTGGTCAGATTTCAGCTGAGGGTGGAGTTCTGAAATATTAATAAATGGAAGATGTTTCACATAAAAAAAGGAGAGAGACTTCCCTGATAATCCAGTGGTTCAGACTCTGCCTTTCAATGCAGCGGGTGCATGTTCACTCCCTGGTTGGGAAGCTAAGATCCCATATGCCTCACGGCTGAAAAACCAAAATATAAAATGGAGCAATAGTGTAACAAATTCAACAAAGACCTTAAAAATGGTCCACATCAAAAAAAAAATTTTTTTAACCCATAGCCGTCCATATATTCTATGATGTAGAAAAAAAAAAAAAAAGAACTGAACTTAGCACTGAGAAGGTCTCTCACCACGTAAGTGACTGGTTTCTAAAAACTGAACTGAAAAACTCAGCTTTCAACTCAAGGGATTCAGTTCTCCTTCACACCTCATCCCCCTCAAATACATTTTGAGTCTCAACAAAAGTTGCTGCTGTCCAAGAAAACTACTCCCAAATTCGAAAAGCAGGCGCTTTTTTATTCAGCTTCCATTTCACATTCACAGAGCATCAAGCTCAGAAATGACTCGACACCTCTGTAAGACCCTACACGTCTGGCCACAAACTCTCTCACAGAGAAGTTCACGTTCTTGTCCTGCCTTTTGTCAACTGGCTTCTAAGTTGCTCTGAGAAGCTGTCCATCTGTCAGGGCTCAAGACCACCCTTGAAAACACTAGGCATGTAAATCCATGGCTGATTCATGTCAATGTATGGCAAAAATCACTACAATACTGTAAAGTAATTAGCCTCCAACTAATAAAAATAAATGAGAAAAAAAACAAAACAAAAGAAAACACTAGGCATCCGGAAGGGTCTGAGTTCATCTCCAGGGATATCTTGAAAAAGACAATGGCCTCAATTTCATCCAATTTGGCTCCACCAGGAGATGGATCCCAGCAAGTCAAAAAGGTGGAATGAGAGGAGTTACTGAGTACAATTTTAGGCTTCAGTGAATTTCCTTTTGGAACTTCCCAGAGGATGTCTAGTTATTTCAAGGAATGTCAGGAGCTTCTCAAAAGAGAGTGAATTTAAAACTTCCCCGGGGGTCCAGTGGTTAAGACACCATGTTTCCAATGCAGGGGCTGTGGCTTCAATCCCTGGTCAGGGAACTAAGATCCTGAACACTATACAGTCAAAAAAAAAAAAAAAGGTAATAGAGTAAACTTAAAAAAAAAAAAAAAAGAACTAATTCATTTCAAAAAAGGGGAGGTGGGGGAAAGGCATTTGGTTTTCTTAAAAGGAATAACATAGGTTGTCAACCCCAGATAATGTAGGAATTAGTGTCTAACACCACAAGTCACCAAAAACTATGCCACCAGCTCCCTAAGTCACATTTTTCAAAGTATGTTCTGAGACAGTCCAAAAATACAGGGTTCACAGTCCAATTAGTCTGGGAAAAGCTGGACTTAGTCTTAGAAATGTAGCCATTACAGCCTCAGAAGGGCCTCCCAGGAAGCCTGGCCTTTTCCAAGCTGACTCAGCACGGACCCTCTTTCATGTCCAAGGTAACACTGCAGGGATCCCAATGTGATCTTCCTGGTATCACTGGTCCCTCTTTTCTGACACTCTCTTCATCCTGCCTGTGTCTGGTCAGTGTCCACACCTCTTCTTCCTTTAACTGTAAAGTTTTGAAAACAGTGATGGTGGCTTAGCTCTGTTTGTTTCCCCATTTACTTCACCCACCGAATGGATGCCCAAAGGCCCACCAAGGTGCTCCAGAGTCAGCAAGTAGGAACACAGAAATGGATGGATGTGACGGGAAGTTCCCCCACTTACTCAAGTATCAAGCTCACTAGAACTCACAATTCAACATCTCTGCAAGAGGCTGTCAATGTCTCCATCATTGATACCTCCATCAGACCCACAAGCTCATTCTAGAAAACTCTCCCTCCTTATCAATAATGGAAAAAAAGAAAAAAAATATATTAAGAAAAAATTTTCACGGGGAACTCCCTGGTGGTCCAGTGGCTAAGACACAGCACTCCCAATGCGGGAGGGCCCAACTTGAACTAGACCCCTCAAGCCACAACTAAGACCCAGCACAGCCAAATAAATACTTTAAAAAAATAAATAAAAATAAAAAATTCCTGTCTTACTCTTCTTACTCACACTCCCTGAGCAGAACCCTGCCTTCAAGTCAGGGTATTTCCTAAATGGTTAGTCCAGAGGCCCAGAGGCACTGTTCAAAGCCTGTGCCCAGAGCTGTTAATAAAGGATGAGCAGATAATCCCGGCAGTGAAATTCTCAGCTTCCCAAGAGGAAACCCCCACACAATAGCAGTGTGACTGCTCTCCTGCGTTGCAGGAAAATGCCCCTAGAACAAAGCAGTCAAGGGCTCGTAAGTCCAACCTAGTTTCACTGAACTCATGTCTTCCATGGGCACCCCTTGCAGTCAGGGACATAGCTCCTTATTAAGATGTCATTTACTGAATGGGACATCTCTAAAGCACCTCCAGAGGATGAGAGGATTCGAGGATCAGGGGTACTTTCAATTAGAGCAAAAGTATGCCGGACTATAAATTCAAGCTACTGTCTTGCAGTGCAGCAAAGTTCCTCTGCTCTACCCTCACGATGGAATTCTGATGGGACCTTCCAACAACCTTCCCTCAAAGATGTACCCATGTGACATTTTTTTTTTTTTTTTTTGGCCACACCTTGCATCATGCAGAATCTTAGTTCCCTGATCAGGGATCAAGCCTGTGCCTCCAGCAGTGGAAGCACAGAGTTCTAACCACAGGACTGCCAGGGAGTTCTCCCATGTGGCTTATTAAAATCCATGTAGTAGTTTTAGGATATCTGAGAAAAAAAAAAACAAACCCTCAAAAAAACTTAAAAATCACCCATACCTTCACTGCTCCCTCCCCCACATGTAACTTACATGCAAACATCAGAAAGCTGAATTTCCTACTCTGCTTTTGTTTAGTCCTATTTTGAAATGTCCTTTGTTTGCTACCTTTTTTCTAAAGATTAAACCAGGAAAAGAAAGACTGGATGTGAGAATCCCAAACGATCCTGCAAGATGCAGGGCCAACGCAGCACTGTCAAGGGGTGCAGCAAAACCCTCCCCTCACCCTTGGAAGGAGGCTCCCTGAGTGCTGGTGCCACCATACAAAGCTCCCGGACCCTACTGGACTTCGTTGTTCACTCACTCAGTTGTGTCCAGCTCTTTGGGACCCCATGGGCTGCAGCACGCCAGGCTTCCCTGTCCTTCACCATCTCCCAGTTTGCTCAAACTCAGGTCCATTGAGTTGGTGATGCCATCCTACTGTCTCATCCTCTGTCACCCCCTTCTCCTGCCCTCAATCTTTCCCAGCATCAGGGTCTTTTCCAATGAGTCAGCTCTTCACATCAGGTGGCCAAAGTACTGGAGTTTCAGCTTCAGCATCAGTCCTTCCAATGAACACCCAGGACTGATCTCCTTCAGGATGGACTGGTTGGATCTCCTTGCAGTCCAAGGGACTCTCAAGAGTCTTCTCCAACACCACAGTTCAAAAGCATCAATTCTTTGGTGCTCATGGACAAGGCTGCTGCAGGGTCTCAGTGTCCACTCCCGACTTCCTGCTGGGCCAAACCCTCAGCTAGAATCACTACATCACCAAAAACATGACTGGGCTCTCAGTGAGTGGGACTCCGAGGCAGAATGAGATACCAGGATGCCCCAAGTTTGGGACCCTCTGTGGGCCATGAGTCCAGCATGGGGGCAAAAGAAGAAACTGGTTTTCAGCTCAGGCATGAGTGCTTCTCAATTTAAGCTCAACTCAGCATTTCTTGCTGCAGCACTCGGGCAATGCAGGGAGGCTTTTCACAGCTCAGAGAAGGGGGATACAGGTGTCTAGAGATCAGCCATTCAAGTCGTATGACCTGAGTGCCAACTGCCCGGGGCACCTCACTCTGTTTCTGTCTACACTTCCTCACAGCGCCCTGACCCCACAGGCGGGGCTGTGCCCACGTGGGTGCTATCCACCCGCAGGCGCTGCTGACTGCAGTGCTCTCAGGACAACCTTCTGGCCATTGTGCATCTCTAACCCCAGACTGTGAAACTGTTTTGAACCTTAAATTCCAAGGGATGGTACTCCATTATTTTCATTAAAAGGTGACACCATGGGATCTAGCAAATAATATATGAAAATTCACTAAGCTCCACGGTTCCTATCAACCCACATTCAAATCTAATAGCAGGTTTTAGAAAAGAATCTGATGAAGAATACATATATTACATATATATGTAACTGAATCATTTTGCTTTACACTCAAAACTGACACAATTTGGTAAATGAACCATACTTCAATTTTTAAAAATCCAATAGCAGTAAATGCTCAGATTTACTCTGAGCATTTACTACGTGCCTGGCAGTGAGACACGAAGAGTTTATGTAACCCTGAGGTTGTGAACGAAGTTGGAGTCCAATCTCCCCATGTCCTATGTCAGCGCCCCTCCCGCAGGCTCACCCAACACCCGAGCTTCGGGGAAGGACCTGCATGGCAGAGGCGCCCAAGGATGTGCTAAGGGTTGCTGTTGTTGTTTAGTCACTAAGTCCTGTCCGACTCTTTGCAAACCCATGGACTATAACCTGCCAGGCTCCTCTGGCCATGGGACTTCCCAGGCAAGAATACTGGAGTGGGTTGCCATTCCCTTCTCCAGGGGATCTTCCTGACCCAGGGATCGAACCCGCGTCTCCTGTACTAGCAGGAGGGTTCTTCACTGTGGAGCCACCTGGGCATTCCTACAAACTTGTCTTGTCTCCTTCTGGGCACAGACACAGACGGGGAGGAAGAGCCTGTACACGTATTTCTCCTTGTATGGAAAGCGTGACCGGCTACTCTGCAGCTCGCTTGTCTTTTCTTCTTTATGCCACGAAGGTCCCTAACAGTCTGCAGACACGAACCTGCTTCTGTGCTGTCTGAAGCTGCTAAGAGCAGGACCATTGAGCCTGACGCATCTTCCCACCCAGATCAGATCAGACACAGGAGGAGGTGCAGAGGGAGGGGGCGCGTGACTCGCACGTGGCTCTTCATCTGTTTTATTTTTCTGGAAAGGAAGCTTATGCCTCCTCCATCCTGAAGGGGTAATGTTAATAGCAACGATGGTCATAATACGATTAGTAATAACAGTACTGTGTATGGGTGGGTGCTCAGTCACGTCTGACCCTTTGTGACTCCCCAGGCTCCTTTGTTCATGGGATTCTCCAGGCCAGAACACTGAAGTAGGGTGCCATTTCCTACTCCAAGGGATCTATCCGACCCAGGGATGGAACCCGCATCTCTTACGTCTCCGGCATTGGCGGGCAGGTTCTTTACTAGTAGCGCCACCTGGGAAGCCCATAATAGTACTACTATTTAGGAAAAAAAAAAAAAAAAAAATCCCACTCTCCATCTCCCTTTTCTCTCTTTTCTTCCCGAACTGAGTTCCTAAGAGGAATGACCTTAACTTCCATCTCAGTTCCTTCTTGAAGCAGCATCCTCTTGTCTTCCCAGAGCTTACATCTGCAGACCCTCTGCAGCGTCATTTCCCTTTGCACACACTCCCTGAACATGGGCCCCCACGTGTGCTTTAGTCCCACACTGGCGGTTCCCAAAGTGTGGTCCCCAGGCCAGCAGCAACATCACATGCAAGTTTCACTCCAGACCTACCAAGTCAGAAACCCCGTGCGTGTGGGAGATCGGTGAGCTTTGATTTAATCATCTTCTGGATGATGCTGAGGTTTCAGAATCACTGCCCTGAACAGTCTCCGCCCCGAGGTCCCTTCCCCCAGTGTCTCCGCCACAGCCTGAGCCCAACTAACCGACATCCACTCCAAGGAGGGCCACGCGGCGACGAGGAGCAGTACAACGGATGGGCGTGCGGTAAAGTGAACTGATGCAACCGCACGGAGCTGGCTGGAAAAGAAACGAAGTGAGGAGATTTATGCAAATACAGTTGTGTTAAGATATCCTCGAAAGTCAATAAAAGATTTTATGGGTAAAAAAGTAAAATAAAATAAAAAAATCCAAGACTTACATTTAAACCCTAAGTACAGCTGCCATTGGAGAGGGAAAGGCAGTGAAGGGGTAAGGAAGGAGATGCCTCGCAGGGGTCAGCGCTCACGTCCGAACAGAAGAGTGGTTTTGTAACTCTCCACACTGACTCGCCCTGTAAACGCCAACTCAGAGGAAGTTCCTGTTCACAGCCGGCTGCACCAGCTCCTCTCCAACAGCTAAGGTGGCTTGTAAATAAAACCACGAATGTACCAGAATTTGGTGATTCTCTACCGTCTCTTTCCCCAACGAGTTGATCGGCTTTGCTGTTGCTCAGTTGCTCAGTTCTGTCCGACTCTTTGCGACCCCATGGACTGCAGCATGCCAGGCTTCCCTGTCCTTCACCATCTCCCGAAGTCTGCTCAAACTCATGTCCATTGAGTCGGTGATGCCATCCAACCACCTCACCCTCTGTCATCCCCTTCTCCACCCGCCTTCAATCTTTCCCAGCATCAGGGTCTTTTTCAGTGAGTTGGCGCTCCACATCAGGTGGTCAAAGTAATGGAGCTTCAGCTTCAGTCTTTTGAGTGACTTAATTTTCTTCAAACACCTGGTGCCTCATATACTGCAAACATTTGCTGATAAATCACGTAAAAAGGAGCTTTTCCACCTTGGTACTGCTGACATTTTGGACCTTTGTCCAAATTCCTTTGTCATTGGCAACATGTGTGTGTGGCAGGCGATGGTGTCTGTTTACTGCGGCATGTTTTAGCAGCTCTCCTGGAGAAGAGCTGTCTGCAATGCGGGAGACCTGGGTTCAATCCCTGGGTTGGGTAGATCCCTGGAGAAGGAAATGGCAATCCACTCTGGTATTCTTGCCTGGAGAACTCCACGGACAGAGGAGCCTGGCAGGCCACAGTCCATGCGGTCGAAAAAAGTCAGATATGATCGAGCGACTAACACACTGCCTCTACTTGGTAGATGCCCATAGCACCTTCCCAGCTGTGACAATAAAAAATGGTTCCAGATTTTGTTATATGTTCCTTACGAGTCAAAACCACTCCCTGGCTGAGAATCATTGTCGTAAAGGATTGGGCTACATGATGCTACGATGCTGAGATGGAACTACAAACAACAAGTATGTTTGAAACAAACATCTGAGATGACCAAATTACACCACGCTCTGCAGAATACCTCTCAAGGAGGATTCAGATGGCCAGCATCTCCCCTTAGATGGTTCACATCCACTGCTCCAAACTAAAGTCTTAGCTTACTTCCCTAAGGGGAAAGAGGAAATACAAAATCCACTTGATGTATCTATAACTGATACACTTTGCCATACAGCAGAAACTAACGTAACACTGTAAATCAACTATACTCTAACAAAAATTTAAAAAATAAAAACAAAATCCACTCAAAGCTTCACATCCATGCAGAAATATTTCTAAGATTTTAGCCAAACCTGTTATTTTATTTTAAATTTAAATACAGTTTATTTACATTATTGTGTTAGTTTCAGGTGTACAACAGACTGATTCAGTTACACTTTATTTTTTTTTCAGATTCTTTTCCCTTATAAGGTTATTACGAAATATTGAGTATAATTCCCTGTGTTACACGGTAGGTCCTTGTTGGTTATCCATTTTGCAGTCAAACCTTTTATTTACAAAGTTGCAACGTCCCTTTAAGTCAGCAGTAGACAGTGCTGACTCTTCTCTGGACTCTGCAGAGGTTGTTTATCCAGCCGGGGCTGCTGAAGCCCACGTCCCTGTTCTGTCTATTAACTAAACATGAAAACCGACGTGTGACCATGCTCACACAATTCTGCCTCATTTGTCTTGTGCGCGCCACCAGGGCAAACAACAGGCATTTCTATAACCTCACCCAGACTTTCAGTAATCACTGAAGGCTACCGACTCCAGACAAATATTTGCCTTGGAGGTCTCTCTATGGGGAGACGGAGCCCAACTAAGCTTCTTTTGTTCACAGAGACTGATTGTACATTCTGGAAACTACAGAGTGCTCACAGCATTCATTTCTTGCAATTATACAAATAAAGCAGCAATAGGGATGGTTCTACACAGATCTAATTGGACGTCCTTTTCTTTCTCCTTTTTTTTTCTGCTTTTCCTTGCAGCCTTCAGCAACAGATGCAACAGAGCTAAGAAGAACATCAGCGGGTGAAAAGTGCATTAGGATAAAGTACATGCATATGGTTTCAAAATAGGCCCCCGCAGACTGAGGACAAGATCTTGCAGATACACCCGGAACCCAGGGACCACACACGGCAACGCCGTCATGGGAACGGCCCGTGATCATGTGCCTCCTGAGGGGCCCTGATCAGAAACACGCAGCACCCCTCACCTGTATTCTCGCCCACATGGTTTAACCTGAATCTCATCACGAGGAAGCAGACAAACCAGGCTGTGGACCATTCCAGAAAATGGCCTAGACTCCTAAATGTCAGTGTCCTAAGACAAGAAAAGGCTGAGGACACTCCCAGATGAAAGATGATGAAAGAGACATGGCCACCAAATGCAATGTGTGACTCTGATTGGACCCTTAAACTGAAGGTAGAGGCAAAGGACAGATTGGGACATACTGGGGTGGTAAAGGACATTTGCGGGCTGTGAATATGAGCTGCATTAACAATCAGGTATTTGGTCCCTGGGTCAGGAAGATCCCCTAGAGAAGGAAATGGCATCCACTATAGTATTCTTGTCTGGGAAATCCCATGGACAGAGGAGCCTGGCAGGCTACAGTCCATGGGGTCGTAAAGAGTCAGGCAGGACTTAGCAACTAAACCACCAGCACTGAACTGATGCTATTAATAAATGCCTTCAGTGTGATGAAGGGACTGCAATTATGTAAGAGTACCTTTGTTCTCGGGAGATACACTAGAGTATTTAGGGAGTGTCATACCTGAAACTTCATAGCAACTGAACAAAAATTAAAATAAGTACACATAAGGAGACACAGCAAGTGCAGCAAAATGCTAATTGGGAATTTAAATGGAGTCTACAAAAGTGAATTGAAATGTTCTTTCTTTCGTATAAAAAATTTTTTCTTGGACATGCACCATTTTTAGTCTTTATTGAATTTGTTACAATATTGCTTTTGTTTCATGCTTTGGTTTTTTGGCCGAGAAGCATGTGGGATCTTACTTCCCCAACCAGGGATTAAATCCACAGCCTCTGCATTAGAAGGCGAAGTCTTAACCACTGGACCACCAGGGAAGTCCCTGAATTGTCCTTTCACTTTTCCTACAGATTTGAAATCTTCCAAAATTAAAGTTGGGAGTAAAAAGAAAGCTAAGTATAGATCTGTTGCTATCCATATGCAATCAAGCCAGAACGCTTCAGAAATGTATCACATGATGGGGAAGAAAGTATTAAGAACCTTATTTTCTTCCTCAAATCTGAAGATGAGTAACCAGAGTTACTTTAAGTGTTTGGAACCTAAGATTTACAATTAAAAAAAACCAAAGTCTTCAATCTAATCATGTTTTGACTCTGTTACCACATTAAGAATGGGAGCTGAAATCCAAAGTTTTGATGCATCAGAATTCTCAAAAATCCTAGAAATTTCTCATGGCTACATTAACAGGCTTCAAGACGTCGGCATGTACCAAGTGAATCCTTAGCGAAGATTAAAGTCATCCGTACGGAGATTAAAGTCATCTTTGCAACATGTTAACACAAGTGTTCTCATGAGAATATAGGGAAATCTTGCCAGGAAAGGCCTTTATTCCAGCAAGCAGTGACTCTCAGCAACTTAGAATAAGACAACAAAGATTTTCTTCAAAAACCCTTTCTTCTTTTACAACCCAAATTTATTTTGGATCCTGGGACTTATGTAGTTGGTTTGAGTGGAGAGTTCAAGTAATGGTGACCAAGAACAATCCGCTGAGAAAAGGAAGAGGCTGCCCAGCTGGGTGTGTGGCTGCTTGTGAGGGTTAGGGGTTAGAGAGAGAAAATTACATTAACAGGTTTTTGTTTGTTTATTTTTGGCCAGGCTGTGGGGCATGCATCTGATCTTAGTTCCCTGACCAGGGACTGAATTTGCACTCACTGCAGTGGAAGTCCAGAGTCCTAACCACTGGACCACCAGGGAAGTCCCTACTTTAATAGTTCAATAGGGCCACTGGGCATTAAAGACCAAAGACAATGAGTTTCTACACCAAAGGCCCTGAATTTTTTGTTTAAATTTAGTGAGTCAATCTCTTTCTGTCTGGGGTTTCAAAAGACCCTGAAGTTACAGGCAAAACCTGGGGTGTGTGTGTGTGTGTGTGTGTGTGTGTGTGTGTGTGAAGTTACAGTCTGGGGTTTCAAAAGACCCTGAAGTTACAGGCAAAACCTGGTGTGTGTGTGTGTGTGTGTGTGTGTGTGTGTCTGTGTGTGTCTGTGTGTGTGTGTGTCTGTGTGTGTGTGTGTCTGTGTGTGTGTCTGTGTGTGTCTGTGTGTGTGTGTCTGTGTGTCTGTGTGTATACAACTTTATGAAGAGAAGAACCTTAGATTTCTCTGGTTCTCAACAGACCCCTGACCTCCCCAAAAGGTTAAGGGCCAACGCCTTCTGAGAGCTGCTATGAAGCCCTCAGGGCGCTTTACACACCCACAAGGGTGCTGCTCAATTAAAGAGGGCCTCTGATCCCTTACCTTCTGTCTCCATCTCTCTCCCCAAGGTCCTGGCTTGCTGGGATGCCAACCTGCCTTTTCAAAGCCGTGTTTCATCTTCTCCTCCCTTAGCCCAGGAAATCTTTGCTCTCAGACTCAAAAACCAGCTTTGAACCAAGAAGTGACCCTAAGGTATAGGAACAGACAGATCCTGTGAAAGGCACTTGGCACCATAAACTGAACAGCCAACAGAGGCACACGATTCCATTTTGTTCTTTTCCACCGCTTTCACTAAGGTTTCACAAGCTGTGCCCAAAACAAACAAAAATCAAACAAAAAACTAGTTAAAGTACTATAGGGCATAAAGCTTTTACCCTTGATGGGCCTTCCCTACATGGGAGAAATCATTCTGCACCTTAATTGGACAAAAATCATGTGCGACTTATTAATATCAGCTTGCTTTCATAGGGCTTGTGAACGAAAACGATTTTTATATTTTAAATGGTTGGAAAAATCAAAAGAAAAATGTTTTATGACACATGAAGATTACACGAAATCCAGATGTCAACGTCCATAAATAAAGTTTTATTGGAACACAGCTGAATGCATTTGTTCATGCATTGTTTATGACTGTGCTCACAAAATGAGTTCACTGGTTACCTCAGAGACCAAACAGGCTGCAGAGCCTAAAATATTTACTAAGTGGCACTTCACAGAAAAAAAACTGCTGGCTTCCACCCTAGAATGCTCCGCCGGAGGCTTGTTAACCAGTGCTCCAGTGGGATATGGAAAGCATACTCAGTAATCTCTTTTTGCCTTATATCTAAGTTTTGGATAAATTTTGGATAAATTTTTCTTAAAAATTCCTTTCCACTGGTTTTTGATGTTTCTCAATGACTCCCTTATAAGAAAAACCTCTCTCTAGTGTAGGAGCAGCCAAGCTAGATAGAATCCTGGCACTCCTATGATTAAAAAAAGTACTCCAACCTGTTTACAAAATACTGGGTAACCTAAGCCAATATTATCATTGAGTTAATCCAATGCTCCCTTTTGAACTCTTCTCCAAAAAGGAGGAGTAGAAGGAAGAGAACTTACATTTGGAAACGGTGCCCTGACATCCTCTAACCTCATGCTCTATGTCCCAGACCGAGGACCGTTCTCCATAGGAAACACACCATATTCTTTAAGGTGTGAATCCAACCAAGATGGGCTTAAACTAGCCATGTGGGACTGGCTGATAGGAGCAAGTGAAATATAAAATCAGGACTGTTTTCATTTTATAAGCAGAAACTGGATGTAAGGAAATTCCTAGCTAGGGTTTCCCTGGAAATAGACCCAGAATTCTAAAGAAAAAATTTTAAGAGAAGGGAAGATTTTTAAAAGCAAAAAGTCAAATGTCTATTGCATGTCTCATATTTTAGATCTTCCAATACGCAAAGCTTTTAGCCAGGGGATTATCGAGATTATGCGGAAAATCTATGAGCAAGGAAAACTGCCAAATGACCATGATGTGTGCTGGGAACACAAACCAGACCTCTTTACCTCCATCCATACTTGGGTTCCTTCAGCATCTTTAACTTTTAACTGTTATTCTTAGCTAGGGCTCTCTCAGAAACAAACACTTCAAATACTTAAATTTGTACCCAAACTACTCCAAATTCTTCCTACATACAGATCTTCTTTTCCTATTTCAACTGCCAAAGTCCCCAGAGTTGAACAACCTTATTTTCCTTAACTACCACAAGCTGGTAATTAAATGTTCCTCCAGATAAGGCTGTTGAACAATAGAAGAAATTGTTATCTTTCACCACCACCACTTTGCACAAGACACTAAGGACAGCAGCAGACAGGGCTGAGACCAGCCACGAGGTTTTCTGGGTGAGGCCACCGTTTATCCCACAAGAGGCTTTGACGTCATGAATGCTGCTCCATAAAAGAGAACAGCCTGTAAAAAATTAAAAAAAAAAAAAGAGAGAGAGAATAGCCTGGTTAAGAAGTTCAAGTTATGTGTCCATTCAAGGCCAGGAACTGGTGCAATCCCTCTTCAAAAGTAGAGGGCAACATCCCTAAAATCATCTTTCTACGCTAACACATAATAGTGACTTTTTCTCTTTGTCCAGTGGCTAGAACACAAATCTTCCACAAGAGCAACCATCTTTTGAGAGCAAACATATGGGGAATGAGCTGAAAAGGTAACCTCATGAAGCTTATTAAAATAATGAAAATGTGGGCATTAGGTGGGCTGCTCTGCTGCCCTCTACCGGCGGGGCCAAGGATCAACAACACACTAAGGCACCCAAACACGCTCCCCTCTGGCACCTCTTCGGATAAATCTAGCCACTGTTCTTCCCAAGAAAAACCTGGGTGAGCAAAACGGGCCACGATCCATGGAACCTCAAGTCCGACAGGAACATGTGAAGCAACACAGCACATTACACTACCCCAAGGGCATCGCTCCCATGGGGTAATGTTGACAGAGCTCTGGGAGAAGCCATCCCACAGGCCCAGCAGGTCATTTAACGGCTCCAGGAGTGCAGCTGGTCTCTCCAGGGTCACTGGGCCAGTAATGCACCAGAAGCAGAACCCCACTCAAGGCGGTGGCAGAGGGAAACCGGATTCCTACAAAGCAAAATGTTCTCCAAGTGGGCTGGGTGAGCACACAGAACACACATCCATGGTCCATCCTAGGCTTCAGCCGTCTTTGCAAGAGCAAAGGCCCGGAGACAGACGTGTGGAGGACACGTGTCACTCAGGGGAAAGCAGATGAGGCTGAGTTCCACTGAGCGCCCTGTTCAAGATGAATAAGACTCAGGACGTCCCTGGTGGTTCAGGGGTTCGGGCTCAGTGCTGCCACTGCAGGGGATGCGGGTTTGATCCCTGATCAAGAAACGAAGATCCTGCATGCCACATGGCAGCCAATAAAGGGGAAAAAAGACAGCACCTGACAATGAACAAATAAATAAACAGACAAAAAAATAATGTGTAAGGAGGCAGGATGCGGGGCCCAGGACTTAACTGTGCAGGCCGCTGGCTTAACTTAACTCACCACACACCAGGTGGGTGCCAGGTATCTCTGACTGTTAGGTGGGAAGAGGAAAATTCAAGAAATAAGGTTTCCAGATTCATTCCTTTCCTGGATCCAGCCGTCACAACCCCAGTGAGGCCACCGATCACCCCTGTCTGACAGCTTGGTAGAAGGGATTCGAGCTGAACTGGTGTCCTCCTTTCACTTCCAGCTACAGGGCTTTCAATAAGCCACTTAACTTTTCTCAGTTTCTTCACCTGATTAAGTGAAATGCCTAAAGACTCGTCAACAGCTGACCCAAGACAAGTAAACTTCTCCACCGAAATTCATCTTCCCCTCTCCCCTCCCATCAGATTGCCAGTGGAGGAAGAAAACTAAAATCTATATCATAGTCCAGTCCTATTCAGCATGTTTCAGTATTTCTGAGTCTTGAATAGTACATGAGCTCTTTAAAGTGAAAACGGGAACTCCCTGGTGGTCCAGTAGTTAGGACTCCGTGCTTTCATTGCCAGGGGCCTGGGGTTCAATCCATGGTCGGGGAATTGAGATTCCACAAGCCACATGGCATGGCCAAAAAAATTCTTAATAAAAAAAATAAAGTGAAAATAATTCTTACAATAGCCCTCAGCGACGGCTAAGTCGTGTAATGTCAGTGTGAACAAGGGCCAAACATAGACCTTTTCTTTTTAACTTTCTATTTTGTACTGGGGTGTAGCCGATTAACAATGTGATAGTTTCTGGTTCGCAGCTGAGGGACTCAGCCATACACACACATGTATCTGCTCTCCCCCAAACCACCCTCCCATCCAGGCTGCCACATAACATTGAGCAGAGTTCCCCGCACTATGAAGTAGGTCCTTGTGCTCATCCATTTTAAATACAGCAGTGTTTACAAGTCCATCCTAAACCCTGTAACTATCCCTGCGCCCCCATCCTTGCCCCTGGCAACCAGAAGTTTATTCTCTTTAGCCTGTGAGTCTGTTTCTTAAACGCACGTCTTCTACCTTTGGTTCCTTCACATTGATAAAACACAATCAAATTTGCAATTAAATAGAACAAAAAAACCACAAATCCAATAAACTTCAAATCAACACAACCAGTTATTTTTTGGTGGCCAGATTTTATGAAACTAAACACTCTGAAATTCAGATGTGGTCCCAAGCGCAGTGCGGCAGTTGTTTTGTGCTCACTAGCCATGTCATATCCTGTGTGACAATACAATTCTCCGGTCACTTTGCTCCAAGCTGCTGCAAGCCCCTTTGTGAACTCTGGCATGACTTGGCCTCGCTTGGTCCAAGCTGCCCTTTATAAAATCAGTCCACTTGTTCTTCTGTCATTAGTCCATGATGGATGACTACAGCTCAGCGCCGAGGTAATGCAAACACAAATACAAGTGTCTCCCCTGAACATGCCTGGCAACCCCTGGGTAAACCGAGAATGTCCAGAATTTGCTTGTAACATTAAAGTTATGCGAAAAAAAATTTGTTTTACATTTCTGACCCAGTCTAATAAACACTGACATATTAATCATATCTAAACTCCATAGTCTAGCACCAAAGTCCTCTAAATTTGGTCTCAGACTATCATCCTGCTTCACATGGGAACACATTTTAGAAGCAGCCTAATTTACACATACCTTACACATACCCACACAAAGATTTTGTGGTTTGGATTGTGATTACTTTGAATGAAATTATTTGCAAGAGTTGACATCTGTGCAATATGGATGCTTCCCATTTATGAACATGGTAGAGCTTTCTTTTTTTCCTTAGATCTTTATCTTTCAATGAAGTTTCATAGTTCTGCTCTATAAAGGCCTAAGATAGTAAGTTTTAAAAATTGTATTTGCAAACTATTCATTGTTTGTGTACAGAAATGGAATTGATTTGGCCATCTCTATATGGTTGGGAGAATATATGAAACCTGCAGATTTTTAATCAAAGAATAATTTTCTAAAATATTTATTTAGATTCTACTAATCCAATCAACTTTTAAAAGCTTCCCAACAGACATTTAGATATTTTGCTAAACTTTCAGCTTCCTAAATCCAATGTCCTAATTTAATTGTATTCTGAATTGGCAGAACAACTACAATTCTTGTCATGCACAAAGACAAAATAAAAAACTTTACTAGTGGGCTTCACCCAATCAATAAAACACTAGAACTTATTTGACCACTAAGAAAATAGTTTACCTAGTACTAGTTTAAAAGTATTAGCCACTAAAGTGTTCTATGATTTTAAGAGTAAATGTAGTCACTACCCTGGCTATTTAAGAACAAAATATCTAGGAGGTTTAAATAAAACTTTTGAGAAAAAAAAATTATGACTATGTGTCAGGCTAGTTTTGATAAAGACAAAACATTGAAGAAAAACATCCGACTAAGAATACTGAATGGCTGTGTGTGTGTGTGCGCCTAAAGGCATGCACACAGTCTTAAATTATTCCCTTCTAGCTGGGAACTCCTTACTTCATCTGGGCTCAATTATTACAGAAGGTACCCAATAAAAATAGTGGTTATGTGCTAGAGACCTCATCTATTGTCGGGTGTCAGTTCTCAAAGCAGCCTGTTGATGTCCTCATTGCGTGAGTCTAACTACTTAGGCAGGAAAGGGGATTCAGGGGCTCTCAGCCAGCCCAAATTAAAAGATGAGAAGCACCCCAAACCTGACTCCACTGCATATCTCAACTCAAACCCCAAAGTGGGCCCAGTGGGTGACCGAGGGGCTGAAGGCCCTACCGCACCCCCTGGGGCTGAGAGGGGCTGAGCAGGCTGAGCCCAAACCCATCTGACCTTCCAGGAGACAAGTCACCCAAAGAGACCACCTCGAGAGGCCTGGAACTGAGGGGGCTTCTGTGAAACCCACACAGGGGAAAGGGGCTTCCCGAGGGCGACCCAGGCTGGGTCTCCTGAGGCCAGAGGAGCAGCCTTCCTCCAGGGCCAGAGAGGGATCTTACACCGACCCCTTGTGAGGGGAACATTAACTCTGCCCCCCGAGGCTCGAGCTTCCAGAGCTTCCGTGTGTGCCCACAGCCAGTGATATGGAGAGCGGGCTTGGGGAAAAGGCAGAGTCCACAGGCCCACGAGCTAATGGTGGGTCCTATATTTTCAAAGTGGGGGGGGGGGGGGGGATAAAAAGAAGGCACACACTTCATAAAGTGAAAACTATATGAAATTCAAGTTCCAGTGTCTGCAAGTAAAACTGCACTGGAGTCCAGGCAGGCTCACTCAGCTACAGATTATCCACGGCTCCGCACTGCCCTGCAGAGCCGTGTGGCCTGCAAAGGCCCAAACACGTTCTCTGGCTCTTTAAGGAAAGCGTGCCAACCGCTATATGTCATGCTGATTTTAAATAAGCATGACACACAGTCATGATGTTTTTCTCAGTTTTTGCTCTCAGGTTGGCCCTGAGTTCTACCCACATTGTTGTCATCCGTGTTCAGTTGCTTGGTCGTGTCTGACTCTTTGCGACCCCATGGACTGCAGCATGCCAGGCTTCCCTGTCCTTCACCATCTCCCAGAGCTGGCTGAAACTCATGTCCATCGAGTCGGTGATGCCATCCAACCATCTCATCCTCTGGCGTCCCCTTCTCCTGCCTTCGATGCTTCCCACATCAGGGTCTTTTCCAGTGAGTCAGTTCTTTGCATTGGGTGGCCACAGGATCAGAGCTTCAGCATCTATCCACACTACAGACATTTAATTCTCCCGATGCCCGGAGGAAGCCTCCTCGACACAGATCAGAAGAGCCTCAGATTCTAAGTCACCTGTGCTACCTTCACTCAAACACCTGGGTGCAAAAAACAGGTGCCAGGCTCCACATTAGGTGGAGGGGAATTTAATAGTGAGCAAAACAGATACAGCTTTCAAGGAGTTTATATTCCCAAGGGGAGAAAGCAAAGAGCAATATGTAGTTATCAGTTGGGATAAGGGATGGAAGTCACTGCTCAGCACAGGGTAGTGTGGGACTGACGCCAGCTCTGCTGCCAGTCCCTGCTTTAAAAATTAATGTTAAAAAGTTGTTATTTTAAATGAGAGACTCATAAGAAGTTGCAGAAATAGTACCCAGAGCTCTTTAGTACCCATCACCCAGCTTCTCCCATCTTACATAACCATAGTACTTCGTTAAAAACAGGACTCTGATACGTTAAGACAGGCACAATACACTTAACCAGTCTACAGAAATTACATGGATTTTATCCACTTTGGCATATGTATTTTTTGGTATATGTTTAATATACACCTCTGTGCAAGGGCCCTGCTTTTTCACTACTATATAATGTGCCTTCCAACTGAACCACCTCCAGCAGGCACCCACGGCTGCCCCGGAAGCAGGAACACGTAGGGGCTGCTCTCCACATGCCCTGAGGGTTCTAGCTTCCTTCCTGGGTCAGGTCGGATGAGCTGAAGTGTGTGCCTAGATTGCATTGTCGGGGTCTCTGAAATGCTCCCCTCGTTTCAACTGCTCTGTGATGCCAGGCCTGCAACTTTCCCTTGACAGGGAAAGGCCGTGTGGACCCTACATCTGAAGGTTCTCCTAAGTTTCCTTGAGGACAAGACCCAGGATGCTATTCAACATTCCCGATATAACCGCTCGTGTGAGAGAGCTCTCCGAAAGACTTGGGGAAGGGGGGAGCTATAAATTAGGAGGCTGGGATTAACATGTACACATTAGTATATAGAAAATAGATAATCAACAAGGACTTACTGTATAGCACAGGGAACTATACTCAATGTTCTGTAATAACTTATAAGGGAAAAGAACCTTAAAAAAGAATACACACACACACACACACACACACACACACACACACATATATATCTAAATCACTATGCTATACACCTGAAACTAACACAACTTAAAAAAAATCCACACACACACGAAAAACAAAACAAAACGAGCCAGGAAAAAAAACAACCAACCAAACTCTCCCTCAAACAACTGACTGGCTTCTTGCTTTCCAGTAAAGAGAACTGTAACACCATTCATCTACTCAATAAAATATTTATCGAGTTCCTCCGGCCTTCCAGGTAGTGGAGTACCGAGATGAATACTCACAGTTCATGGCCTCTGGGAGCTGTGATCTTGGCAGGAGGTGGAGATAGACACCAATCATCTAGAATGTCTACTCAAAGTCCTATATCCACCTTTTTCAATGATGCTATAGAGCCCATTATTTAGACTTTTCAGTAAAAAGCAACCTGATGCCCAAAGGGGAAAAAAACCCACGCTGTGTGACCAAGCAAAGTATGGCAGTCATGAGCGGACGCACAGCTCCCCAATTTCTGATTGGTGGGCAGCAGGTGACCCCCCCACTGAGAACCCCACTTCACCACCCTCCCCCCACCCCAGCGCTCACTCAGCTGCCTCCTCCTGCTCTCCCAGGCTAGAGTTTTCCCCACTGTTGTTAAATTTCAGTGTATATTTGCACCAGCAGTTATATATACTCAAAAGGCTACTGCAAACTCTTTTTAGAAACAAGTGAACTACAAATAAAATACCCAGTGAATTATTACGATCTGAGTTTCAGAAAAGACTCCAAAGACATTGCAAATATCCAGAGTATCATATTCCAACCATAAACTGGAGCCTCTGCACGGACTGGGTCACTTCTTCACTATTCCTTCTAGAAGCCTCTCTGATACCCCAGTTCTCTTACTGGGGGGAGGGAGTGGGCATGTGTGTGAAACACACTGAAGATGTTTCTTTGCTGCCAGATGAATCCTGGGAGCCAGAGGCGATAAACATCCTGCCACGGGGTGAGGGGCGGGGGACGTCCCACATGACGGTCAGTATTAGCCACACTGGATGAGTTCAAGAGACCGTGGTTCAATCCAAGAAGAAGAAATTCACGTAACCTTTCCCTGGTGGTTCAGACAGTAAAGAACCTGCCTGTAATGCAGGAGACCGGGATTCGATCCCTAGGTTGGGAAGATCCCCTGGAGAAGGGAATGGCAACCCGCTCTTGCCTGGAGAATCCCCATGGACAGAGGAGCCTGGTGGGCTACAGTCCATGAGATCGCAGAGTTGTACACAACTGAACGAGTTCCACTTCCTTGCTGGAATTGATTAGCCAAGTTCTGCTCAGTGACATGCAGCTGTCATAGATGAGGTGACAGGCCTTCCCACACGGGAAAAAACAACAGAACAACACAGCAGAAGGGTGATAGCAGCCCCGAAGCAACCATGTGCTTTGCCGAGACTTGGACCGGGCCCACTTCAAGAAGAAGACAAAAGAGGACCTAGTTTGACTTCTGGTAGCAATACTGGAGGTGGTGAGAACTGATAGCATTCTGGATAGTTTTTTTAAAAAATGTTTTTTCCTAATATAATCAAATCAGTGTTATCATGGCTACAAAATTAACAGTAATATTTAATATTAATATTTATCAATATTCAAATATCCCTGATAATCTCATAATCTATTTTTTTAACCATTTGCTTATTTTAATCAGTATCCAAGTAAGGTCCACATATCACGACTGACATTTACCTCTTAAGTCTCTTAATTTATAAGGTTTCTCTTCCATCACTCCCTTTATTTTTTTCTAATTTTTTTTTTTTTTTTTTTTTAAGAAATTGGGTCATTTGTCCTATAAACACAGTCTGGATTTTGCTCACTGCATCCTCATGAGTTCTTTTAACATGGTTCTCTATCCTGTGTATTTCCCCAAAATTAGCACTTAGCATTGAGTTGTTGATGAAATATACAAAAGATAGTAAGTTGGTATATACAAATTTGGGATTTGGGGAAGAAGTTCAAGCTGGAGATAGAAACTGGAAGTCACAGACAGAGAGAGAAAGTGTAAAGCCATGATTCTGGAGATCAATAAGGACAGACAGGCAAGAAGAATATTCTAAGGCCTGAGTCCCCACGCTCCCATGTTTAGAGTTGGGGAGATGAGGAGGTACCAGGAAAGCAGATGAGGAGCACATCCAAGAAATAAGAACAAATTTAGGACAGCAGCCCAAATCCAAGAAAAGGAAGTACTTAAAAGAAAAAAAGCAGAATCGTCAACTGGGTCAAAGTAGGTTCAGTAAGAAGAGGACTGAAAGTTTGTGACTGGGTTTGCCAAAATGGCACATTGGCAACCCTGACCAGTGGTTGGGTGGGATAGTGACAGGCTGACTGGAGTGGGTCTGAGAGTGAATGGGATGAAAAAATTACAGGCCAAGATTTCTGATGAACATAGATGCAAAAAAATCCTAGGTAAAATGTAAGGAAACCAAATTCAGGAAAACACTAAAAGGATCACAGACCATGATCTAGTAGGATTCATTTCAGGGATCCAAGGATGGTTTAACATCTGTAAATCAATCAAGGTGATACACCACATTATAACAAAGGATAAAAATCATCTCAGTAGATGCAGAAGAAGAGTTTGGCAAAATTCAACATCCATTTATGATAACTCAATAAAGCTCCTTGACATCAGTTTTACAAATATATTTCTGTGTATGTCTCCTCAGGCAAGTTCAACTAAAGCAAAAGTACAAAAAAAAAAAAAAAAATGGGACTACACTGAACTAAAAAGCTTTTGTACAGCAAAGGAAAACCACCAACACTGGAATTTGGATTGGAAAGGCAATTTACTGAATGGGAGAAGGGATTTATAAATGATGTATCTGATAGGGGCTGATATCCAAAGTACACAAAGAATTCATACAAACATCAAAAAGACAAACAACCCAGGGCTTCCCTAGGGGTCCAGTGGCTAGGACTCCACGCTCCCAATGCAGAGGGCCCAGGCTTGATCCCTGGTCAGGAAAACATATCCCATGCGCTGCAGCCAAGGCTCAGCGCAGCCAAAAAAATATTTTTAAGAAACTGCAAAGTTACTAAAAACCAGTGAAGCGCACACTAAAAACAGGTGAAATTTATGGTACAAAAATTATGCCTAAATAAAACTATTTCTAAAAATAGCACAGATAAACCATACATGTATTTATGCACTATATGTACATATGCTGCTGCTTAATCACTTCAGTTGTGTCTGACTCCGTGCGACCCTATGGACTGCAGCCTGCCAGGCTCTTCTGTCCATGAGATTCTCTAGGCAAGAATACTGGAGTGGGTTGACATTCCCTTCTCCAGGGGATCTTCCCGACCCAGGGATAGAACTGGGGTCTCCTACATTGCAGGCAGATTCTCTGCTGCTGAGCCAGAAGCCCATGTCCATATGCACTTATACATAAATAAGAGTAAGGTTTTTTCCACTCCCCCCTAACTGGAACCAGTTTTCCTTCCCTTGCAGATAACATCTCAGTTGGGAATGTGTGTGCTAAAGTAACCAACACATTCCAGGAAAAGAATCCAGCTGCCCGACTCCTCCTACTTCCATGAGAGTAAAATGAGCTCCACACTGGCCAAGGAAAGTGTTTTCAGGTACAACACCAGAAGTATTCCAGGGAAAGCAGAGCTTATAGCGTAATCTGTAGTATTTTTTTTTTAAGTCGTTTTTTAGGTTGTTACAATGCTACTTCTACTATTTATGTTCTGGCTTTTTGGCCACAAGCCATGTGGGATTTAAGCTCCCCCACCAGGGATCAAACCTGCACCCCTGGCATTGGAAGGTGAAGTCTTAACCACTGGACCACTAGGAAATTCCCTAAATGTGTGCTTCTACACAAATTCCTCCCATGGTGGGGCTATAAGAAAATTCAGTATTCTGAAGGTCATACATACGGGCACCAGACCTCAGTTTCCCCCATACAAAGATGGCGTTCCAGGGTCATTCACTCTCAAAAATGTTAGGTGCAGTGAATTAAGCACCCACCATCTGGAGTCAGAAAGACCTGGTTTGATTCCCAGTTCTGCTACTTTCTGGTTGTGATTTCAGGTCTCCATAACCTCTTTTAGCCTCATCCGTAAAATAGGATAAGGGTAGTTCTAGATCTAATGGGCATTGTTCTTGCCTGTTATCTCCCTCCTTGGAGATCAAGCTTCTCTGCGATGTAATCTGAGTGGGGTTGACTCCGTTCCCTAGTACCGGAAGTAGACAGATGACCAGGGTGTGGTCACTGTGCTCGATCTCGCTCGATCTTAAGGCAGGCCCATGCGAGGCTTCCTCCAGCACTTGGTTATCGCTATGAAGAGAAAGATTCATGTTCTTCTTTTTTTTTTTCCTGGAATCAGTAACTATAAAAATAATACAGAACTGTGGGTGACATCTATGTCATCCTGCAGAGAAAGCCTTCCTAAGAACAAAGTCTACACTGAAAAAAGCATGGCCAAGAGATGGAGAGTGAGACTGCGATTTGCTATCATTTTATTTCAGCTCTTGGTTTCTGCCGTAACTGAAGCTAGTCCCACACCTCTAATTCTCAGATACATGAACCAGTAAATGCTCCTTTCTGCTGTTGTTCAAGTCAGTCTGGGTCAAGTTTCCATCATCTCCAACTAGAAAGGCCATGACTAGCATGCTATTTCATTGTGGCACATTAAAACATGTTTATAGAAGTTCTAGACAGTGCCTTTCTCCGAACATTCAGTAAACAGTACTGATCATTATTCTGTGTTATGTACCAGGTATCTTGCAGGCTTTCAGGCTATGAAGGTAAGTAACAGGTTAATGTGTAGAATTAGCAGTTTGTGTATTTAGGATGGGACAAAGCAGAGAGAACTCAACTTGGGAAAGGAAGGAGGAGGTGAGTTATCTCAGCAGGAGTTTGCCAGGCCTGAAAGAGAGGGAAAATGAAGATGGAAAGTCAAAGTCGCTCAGTCTTAGACTCTTAGAGACCCCATGGACAGCAGCCTGCCAGGCTCCTCTGTCCTGGAAAGGGAGGGAAGGGAATTCTAAACAGAGGCAGCAGAAGTATAAAAGCCGGGGGTGTCATGTTGAAAAAGGTCATCAGGGCACAGCTGAGAAAGCAACCTTAAATGCCTCCTGGGACCAAGCAGATAACACAAGTGAGTGAAGCCCGCAAGGAACAGCAATGGCTGTTCTCAGCCGTGAGAAGACTGCCCAGGGTGGAGGGCTGCAGAAAGGTGAACACGGGGCCTACGGGGCATAAAGCAAGACCCACACTCACCTCCTCTGCTCACGAAGAAGTGGGCTTTGGCTATTTACATGGTCATACAGACGGAGACCACGTTTCCCCAGCCTTCGCTGCACCCAGACGTGGCTACACCAAGGACGTGCTAACAGAGAAGCAACGACATGTGCAACTTTCCAGTTGGATCCTGGAGGGCTGCATCCTCCACTCTGCCTTCTTCCTGGAGCAGAAGAGATGGTGAGGAATAGCGCCAGGACCACGACGAACCCCCTGAGCAGGGCACAGTGAATCAGGCCACGTGTGGCAGCAGCCCTGGCACTTCAGAGCCACCCTGTCTGCTCTGAGCCACTAGCATGTGGTTGCTGAATGGGAGAGAAACACGCTCCTGCCTGGTTTAAGCCCCTTATCTCGGGCTTTGTCACAACAGTCACACATGCATGCAACCAGCATTCTCACAGGCAGAGGACAGAGGATGATGCCACGAGGGACTGTGAGCCTAATGTTGTGCCTTGATCCAATTTTCCAAGAGAAGATGGAATTCCAGATTTTTCATTTGAGGGGGAGGGTTGTGCTAGAGGGCTTGCAGATCTTAGTTCCCAGACCCGGGAGCCAGCCTGTGCCCCCTGCACTGGAAGCTCGGAGTCCTAACTACTGGACTGCCAGGAAAGTCCGAGGAAATCTAGATTTTCCTAAAATTTCTGACTTTTACACATTGGTGGTGATTTCTGATTTTCAGCACTATACAGGCCAGTCTCGTTTCTATTCCATGGGCTTCTCTGAAGCAAAGACTTTTCATTAGAAACAGTAATATAATTTAAGGTGACAATAATACCCAAGATGGTGGAGTGGAAGGATGTGTACTCATCTTCTCCTTCAAGAATTTCAAAATTACAACTTGCTGCTGAACAACCATCAATAGGAGAATGTTGGATCCCACCAAAAAAAGACACCCCATGTACAGGGGCAAAGCAGAAGCCCCAGCAAGATGGTAGGAGGGGTGAAATTGTATTTAGAATCAAACCCCCCATACCTGACAGAGACGCTCAGAGGGCTCAAACAGAACCTGTATGCACCAGGAGACCCCACAGACACTGAGCCAGGCCTGCCTTTGAGTGTTTGAGTGTCTCCTGCAGAGGTGAGGGTCAGCAGTGGCCTGCCGCGGGGGCAGGGGCTCTGGGTGCAGCAGACCTGGGTGTGGAATAAGCCCTCTTGGAGGAGGTCGCCACTGACCCCACCACAGAGCCGCCAGAACTTACACAGGACTGGGAAACAGACTCTTGGAGGGCACAAACAGAACCCTGTGTGCAACCAGGACCCAGGAGAAAGGAGCAGTGACCCCACAAGAGACTGGCCCAGACTTGCCCGTGAGTGTCCAGGAGTCTCCGGCAGAGATGTGGGTCAGTGGTGACCTGCCGCAGGATCAGGGTCACTGCGTGTGGCAGTGCGTGCCTGGGGCCTTTTGAAGGAGGTCTCCATTATCTTCATCACCTCCACCATAGTTTGGTCTCAGGTCAACAACAGGGAGGGAACACAGCCCTGCCCATCAACAGAAAACTGGATTAGAGATTTACTGAGCATGGCTCTGCCCATCAGAACAAGACCCAGTTTCCCCCACAGTCAGTCTCTCCCATCAGGAAGCTTCCATAAGCCTCTTATCCTTATACCTCAGAGGGCAGAAAGAATAAAATCACAATAACAGAGAACTAATCAAAGTGATCACATGGACCACAGCCTTGTCTAACTCAATGACACTATGAGCCATGCTGTGTAAGGCCACCCAAGACAGACGGGTCATGGTGGAGAGTTCTGACAAAACTCGGTCCATTGGAGAAGGCAAAGGAAAATCCCTTCAGTATTCTTGCCTTGAGAACCCCATAAACAGTAGGAAAAGGCAAAAAGATAGGACACTGAAAGATGAATTCCCCAGGTCGGGAGGTGCCTGGAGAAGAGCACCAGAATATGCTACTGGAGAAGAGTGGAGAAATAACTCCAGAAAGAATGAAGAGATGGAGCCAAAGCGAAAACAACACCCAGTTGTTGTGATGTGATGTGACTGGTGATGGAAGTAAAGTCCGATGATGTAAACAGCAATATTGCGTAGGAACCTGGAATGTTAGGTCCATCAATCAAGGTAAATTGGAAGTGGTCAAACAGGAGATGGCAAAAGTGAACACTGACATTTTAAGAATCAGTGAACTAACATGGACTGGAATGGGTGAATTTAACTCAGATGACCATATATCTACTACTGTGGGCAAGAATCCCTTAGAAGAAATGGAGTAGCCCTCATGGTCAACAAAAGGGTCCGAAATGCAGTACTTGGGTGCAATCTCAAAAATGACAGGATGATCTCTGTTCATTTCCAAGTCAAACCATTCAATATCACAGTAATTCACAGCTATGCTCCAACCAGTAATGCTGAAGAAGCTGAAGTTGAATGGGTCTATGAAGACCTACAAAACCTTCTAGAACTAATGCCAAAAAAAGATGTTCTTTTCATCACAGGGGACTGGAATGCGAAAGAATAAAGTCAAGAGATACCTGGAGTTAACAGGCAAACTTGGCCTTGGAGTGCAAAATGAAGCAGGGCAAAGGCTAACAGAGTTTAGCCAAGAGAGTGCCCTGGTCACCCTCTTCCAGCAACACGAGATGACTCTACACGTGGACATCACCAGATGGTCAATACTGAAATCAGATTGATTATATTCTTTGCTGCCAAAGATGGAAAAGCTCTATACAGTCAGCAAAAACAAGAGTGGGAGCTTACTGTGGCAGATCATGAACTCCTTATTGCCAAATCAGACTCAAATTGAAGAAAGTAGGGAAAACCACTAGACCATTCAGGTATGACCTAAATCAAATCCCTTATGATTATATACTGGAAGTGACAAATGGATTCAAGGGATTAGATCTGATAAGACAGAGTGCCTGAAGAACTACAGTTGGAGGTTCCTGACATTGTACACGAGGCAGTGATCAACATCATCCCCAAGAAAAATAAATGCAAAAGGGCAAAATGGTTGTCTGAGGAGGCCTCACAAATAGCTGAGAAAAGAAGAGAAGCTAAAGGCAAAGGAGGAAAGGAAAGACATAAGCATCTGAATGCAGAGTTCCAGAGAACAGCCAGGAGAGATAAGAAAGCCTTCCTCAGAGATCAGTGCAAAGAAAAAGAGGAAAATAATAGAATGGGAACAACTAGAGATCTCTTCAAGAAAATCAGAGATACCAAGGGAACATTTCATGCAAAGATGGGCACAATAAAGGACAGAAATGGTATGGACCTAACAGAAGCAGAAGATATGAAGAAGAGGTGGCAAGAATACACAGAAGAGCTGTACAAAAAAGATCTTCATGACCCAGATAATCATGATGGTGTGATCACTCACCTAGAGCCAGACATCCTGGAATGCAAAGTCGAGTGGGCCTTAGGAAGCATCACTACGAACAAAGCTAGTGGAGGTGACGAAATTCCAGTTGAGCTATTTCAAATCCTGAAAGATGATGCTGTGAAACTGCTACACTCAATATGCCAGTAAATTTGAAAAACTCAGCAGTGGCCACAGGAATGGAAAAGGTCAGTTTTCATTAGAATCCTCAAGAAAGGCAGTGCCAAAAAATGCTCAAACTCCTGCACAATTGCACTCATCTCACACGCTAGTAAAGTAATGCTCAAAATTCTCCAAGCCAGGCTTCAACAGTATGTGAACCGTGAACTTCCAGATGTTCAAGCTGGTTTTAGAAAAGGCAGAGGAACCAGAGATCAAATTTCCAACATCGGCCGGATCATTAAAAAAGCAGCAGAGTTCCAGAAAACATCTACTTCTGCTTTATTGACTATGCCAAAGCCTTTGACTGTGTGGATCACAACAAACTCTAGAAAATTCTGAAAGAGATGGGAATACCAGACCACCTGACCTGCCTCCTGAGAAATCTGTATGCAGGTCAAGAAGCAACAGTTAGAACTGGACATGGAACAACAGACTGGTTCCAAATAGAAAAAGGAGTGCATCAAAGTATGTATTGTCACCCTGTTTGTACATCATGAGAAATGCTGGGCTGGAAGAAGCACAAGCTGGAATCAAGACTGCTGGGAGAAATATCAATAACCTCAGATATGCAGATGACACCACCCTTATGGAAGAAAGGGAAGAGAAACTAAAAAGTCTCTTGATGAAGGTGAAAGAGGAGAGTGAAAAAGTTGGCTCTTAGAAAACTACGATCATGGCATCTGGTCCCATCACTTCATGGCAAATAGATGGGGAAACAATGAAAACAGTGAGAGACTTTATTTTGGGGGCTCCAAAATCACTGCAGATGGTGACTGCAGCCATGAAATTAAAAGACGCTTGCTCCTTGGAAGAAAAGCTATGACCAACCTTGACAGCATATTAAAAAGCAGAGACATTACTTTACCAACAAAGGTCCATCTGGTCAAGGCTATGGTTTTTCCAGTGGTCATGTATGGATGTGAGAGTTGGACTGTGAAGAAAGCTGAGCGCCGAAGAACTGACGCTTTTGAACTGTGGTGTTGGGAGAAGACTCTTGAGAGTCCCTTGGACTGCAAGGAGATCCAACCAGTCCATCCTAAAGGAGATCAGTCCTGGGTTTTCATTGAAAGGACTGATGCTGAAGCTGAAACTCCAATCCTTTGGCCACCTGACATGAAGAAATGACTCACTAGAAAAGACCCTGATGCTGAGAAAGACTGAAGGCAGGAGGAGAAGGGGACAACAGAGGATGAGATGGTTGGATGGCATCACCGATTTGATGGGCATGAGTTTGAGCAAGCTTTAGCAGTTGGTGATGGACAAGGAAGCCTGGCGTGCTGCAATCCACGGGGTCGCAAAGAGTCAGACACGACTGAGCGACTGAACTGAGGGTGATAACAAAGACAAGACATTCAGAGTTCTGCATGTTTGGGCCACACTGGAGAGCTCCTACCAGCTCTAACTACTCTCAGTAAGGGCTTCAGGGCAGTTCTGCCTCCGGGCCACCAAGTGCCCTAGTCTGACAGCAACAGTAGGAGCCCTGGGGCCTTACCTGCCTGCAGCCGGCACCCGCCATGCGGGGCCTTCACCAGGGCAGACGCTTCCCTTTCTTTCTCTCTTCCCCTTTGTTTTCAAGATCAAAGGACAAACGGCCATGTCATGGAGATGTCACTCATTTGTGCGGAAAAATAGAAAGTGAAAAAGACATCCCTCATATGACAGACCGTACAGAAGGTCTGGGAGCCTCACCCAACAGGTTCACCCAGACAGACAGCTCCCTGGAGAAGGACTGGGAGGTGGCAGGAAATGCAGAAGGTGTGACCCCCACTGCTCAGCCTGTAGGATCCATGCATGAGACAGGCTGTGGCAAACCACCTGAGCGCTGCCAGGCATGGCTCCAAGCGATCCTTCTAAGTAGTAATCTCCTGCTGATGCAACTTCAGCTGAGCCCTCCTTCTGCCCAGGAATGCAGGGGAGTCACTCCCAGTAAGGTCCACTGGGAGCCGGAGCCAACCCCTCCCCCTGCCCAGAGGCAGTGATGCCATCAAGGTACTCAGACAGGTACCTACCCTGTGACATCCTCAAGAGCTGATACAATGATACGAGAAACACCAGGGCTTCCCGGTTGCACAAGCAACGCCATGAACAGAACAGAACTCAATCACGTTAGAGAAGACGAGGTTCCTATGTCTCACGCCATCCCTCTAGGGAGCTGGTTCCTAGCTCATGGGGCGCCCTCCCTGGGTTAAGACACACAAGTTGCAGGTAGGAGCTGGAGATAGTTTCCCTGCACAACAGAGGCAGAAGGATTCGGAGGTGAGGAGGGTGAGGAATCTAGGAGGAAACACAAGAAGGGGAAAGGAGGGAGCAGTCAGTTTGCACTGGCCAGAGCCCCACACCCATCACTGGTCACTACCTGAAACTCACCCAGCACGTGGACAGCCAGGCTTCTTATGGACACTGGAGCTGGGCCACACGGAAGGGCAGGGAGGTGGGGAAGAAGCGGAGAAGACCGGGAGAACACTGGTGGGGGCCTTGAGGCTCCTGCAGGGATACTGAGGTCCTGAGCAATTTCACCAGTACCCTTGGCAACTGGTAAGGGGGTTAAAAAATCTGCCTTTCCATTTAGACTCTAGGGTCTGGTCTGAATCTACACAGACTATGATGGGCACAGTGGATCTGAAAAAGGTAAAAAATCTCTAGAAATGTAAAAGAATTTAAATTTGAATATATGAATTAAACACGGCTCCCCCCCACTAGTGACTCAGAGGTAAAGAATCTGCCTGCCAATGCAGGAGAACTGGGTTTGATCCCTGGGTAGGGGAATATACCCTGAAGGAAATAGCCGCTGACCCCAGTATTCTTGCCTAAAAAATCCCATGGAGAGAGCAGCCTGGCAGGTTATAGTCCAAGGGATCACAAAAGAGTTGAACACAACTCAGCAACTAAAAAACAATAATATGAATTAAACAGCTAAAGAATCACTGAATTGGAAGATACAGAAGTAATATTGATATGTATATCAGAACACACAGTTGGAAATTATCAGTTTAAAAGATATGGCAGGGACTTCCTCAGTGGTCTAGTGGCTATTCCACATTCCCAACACTGGGGGCCCAGGTTCGATCCCTGATCAGAGAATTAGATCCCGCACGCCATAACTAAAACCCAGCACAGCCAAATTAATTAATTTAAAGAAAAATTTTTTTAATACTGCCAAAAAATATAAAAGACATGGCAAATAAAGCCTAAGGATCTAATACACATTAAGAATTTCAGAAGGAGATGAGACAAAATGAGAAAGGCAATACTTCCAACATTTCAAGATATAAAGACTGAGGATATTTCAACACTGTTGAAAGACCAATCACTGGATTCAAGAATTCCAACTAAACCCAAGAATAAATAAAAAGAAACCCCTCAGCTTGACTGATTACAGTGAGATTGCTGTATATAAAGACAAAGACAATTTTAAAAGCAAAAACAGCTCAGTTAAAGAGAAATGGCGAACTACATTTTGATTGCCGACTGTGACAACAAGCCATGGAAACCAGTGAGACAAAGAACAATATCTTCAATGAACTGGGACAAAAATGACTGTCAGTGTGGAATTTGGCCTAGTAATCTTTCAAGAATGAGAAAGAAAAAGATGTTCAGAAAAACAAAGGCCGATGGGAGGTCTGAGATGGAAGAAAGAACAGTGAGCACGGATGTCAGGCAACTATGTGGGTTGTGGATAAAACCAAACTGTGGATGGTAAACAAGTGTCATGCCTAGCGTGCAGGCAGGAAGGAGGACAGAACTAAATTCCTAGAACAATTTTAGATTCTGAGGGATGTCATCTGAGTTAAGAGTTCAAGGCCTTCTCTTTGTTTGGGAGCAGGGGAAAAATACAGACTCATTTTGACTTGGATGACAGACTGTTATGCCTGTTAGGATGGCTGGAGAATCAACTGACAGAACAGACAGAGAATAATTCACAAACAAAGAGGAGAAAGAAAAAAAATGAGAAATACCAAAAAGAGAACTTAATTCATCTAAAACACGGCAATCCAGGCGGTCCTCAACACAGAAGAGGGAGATTACAGTATATTCATGTAAGGAACTACAATACAAGTTCTAAACTGAGTGAACAGCCACATGTAGCAACATGGAAAACACTGAGTGATGAATTAAAGCAGCAAGTCACAGAAGAAAATATGTGATCCTATATTCTCTTAACATTCAAAAGAAGTCCAGGTTGGGACTTCCATGGTGGTCCAGTGGTTAAGACTCTGTGCACCCGCTGCAGGGGGTGGGGTCAATCCCTGGTCAGGGAACCTAGACCCCACATGCAGCAAGGTACAGTCAAAAACAAAATTATAAAATAACAATAAAAATAATAATAATAATTGTTTTTAAAAGAAATGCCTTTGAAAAAGGTCAAGGCGAAACAATGGCCAGACCATGAACTTTACAGAATACAAAGCCAGGACAGCAGTCACCTCTGCAGAAGTGGGCAGGGCACACCAGGGGCCTCTAAGATCAGGCAATGTTCTGTTTCTTACCCTGAGTGGATAGCATATGGTTACCTGTCGTATCATTCTTTAAATCATACATAGGTTTCAGTACTGTTTGATATTCCATACAAAGAAGTTTGAAGGAATCTTAGTTCTGGGGGCATGATTAAATCTGCAGACAACAGATTTACTACATCCCACTACATCCCTACTTCTCAACTATATGTCAGCAACAGAAGGATTATCACTCCATCTTTTTGAAATGCCGCAAAAGCTGGAGAACAGTCACGACTCCTATCCAAGCTCCATTCCCCAGCTGGCAGCAAAGCCAGCCCGATCTTACTAGGTAAGCTGAGCTCTGGTCTCCCAACTCTCGGGAAATCAACCTCATCACATGAAGGGAAGTTAAAAATCCAACCTTCGCTTCCCAGGGCAGTGTGAACATCAGCTCCTAATTTGAAATGTGGGTGAAAAGAAAAACCACTCAAGATTCATGTCACAGTTAAACGGGCCATGACTTCCAAAGTACAAGCTAGTAGAGGATTAGATATTGCTATTATAGATCTCCTCCAACATCCATCTCTAAGGAAACTACTAGGCCTTTGAAATCAGAAGGCCAGAGCCTCAAAGCACACAGACTTTTTCCTCTCAAGTAAATTTAACGCTGAAGGAAGACGGCTGACAAGTCTTCCATATTTTCTCCCTTGACGGCTGCATGTGGTGTTAGGCAACTGACAGAACAGCATTAGTTGACTTGCCTGTGTTAGACACAACGGCGGCTTTCCATCTCTGGGAACTTCATTCAAGAATGACCCTGGGGGTCTGTTCAAGGTTAGTGCTTCAGATTAAGTGTTTCTTTTTCTAAAGTGATCTTTGAAACTTGTCGATCTGTGACTGATACAGATTTCTAGTTGTATTCTTTAAAAACCTCAATTCAAAGATTTTTGCCCTGCCTCGAGTTCTTTCCGGAAACAAGGCGGGTTATAAATCAACGATAGAGACGTCCTTCTCCTCTGAATTACTTTTTCCCTGGAGAGTGGCATTTCTGGTAATTAGATTTTGGATAGACGAAGGAAAGCGTGAGGCAAGATAAGAAGGTCGATGACTTGCCTGTTTTCCAAAACAGGCCATTCAACTCAGACCTTTGGAAAACGAAGCCACCCAGTGGTTTTTTGGACCTTCTCTGAGTAAAGTCTACACAGGGACACAAATCGATGAAACCTTCCTAATGCATCTACAAAGCTGGCATCACTCATAACTGTGGCCAGATCTTTCCATTAATCTTTCACAGTCTAAATGAACTACCGGTGTTGAAAGTTAAAATAAGCAGGTCTTTGCGATTCTCAATGTAACTTTTTAGCTTTTTTTAGTTAAAAGTCTGATCCTAGGACTTTCGTGGTGGTCCAGTGGTTAAGACTCCATGCTCTCACTGGAGGGGGAACAAACAGGTTTGATTCCCTGGGAAGATCAGGCATGCCTTGAGGCAGAGAAAAAGTCTGATCCTAACCCTAATCCCACTACATGCCACAGAGGGCAAATTCTATATTCTTGCTCATTGCTGGGTGCATGAGAACTCACTAGAAACTAAGATTTGGCCCACTCATTCCAAATGCAGCCCCATTCAAATGCAATTAATCTACAAAGTCTGGACCTACTGAGGGAAGAAGGGAAGAAATAAGCTGACATTTACCCAAGAAATTAACTAACATTTCCCTCTTGGATAGGGCTTATGTGTATGTTAGCTCACTTCATCTGCCAACCTATAAAGTCATCATTACCCTTCTCATTATTATAGATAGAAGTTCAGGAAATCTTTGATCGGTTGTGCAAGGTCACAGAGCTAGAAATCAAATGCACATCTAGAGGGAATTCCCCGGCAGGCCAGTGGTTAGGACACAGAGCTCTCACTGCTGAGGGTGCAGGTTCAGTCCCTGGTCGGGGAACTAAGATCTGGCAAGCCGCATGGAAGAAAGGAAGGATGGAAGTGAGGCAGGAAGATACACATCTAGATGTAAAAGGAGTGAGTTCCTTAGAATGTTCTGGAAGTGTGACAAATCACAGGAGGTCTTCCACCTCGGCTGCAGTGACCCTGGTAAAACCCAATGAAGGTGGCTGCAGGGAGCACTGCATGGAGCACTCAGTTCCACTCCCCTCCCCTTGCAGCACGGCTTCCTCTCAAGAGACATGGGAGTCAGACTAAAGTCCAGGCCCCACACACGATGGGGTTTGGGCAGACACAACCACGCAGGACTTAGACGCCAAAGACAACATCGTGGGGCCAAAAGACACGCTTCGGCACCTTCTGCATTCCCACTGGCAGACTCAGCCAAGGCAGCGTTTGGTTTTTTCCGGCAGCTATCACTGAAATCCCAGTTCCCCATCCCGAGCTTCAGAGTATTGAGAGATAAGCAGGGGGCTCGTGGGGCCATGTGTCACTAGGGAGGTCCAAGATCCAGGAGCCCTGAGCACATCCTGCTTCCACTTCCTGGGACAGGCAGGCCGGTTCTGGGCTGACATCCTGGGAGATGCCGGTCAGACTCCAGCCTCACCGAAAATTCTGGAAGCCATCCAGTAATGTATAATTAGTCTCTGACTGCTCCCACTAGCTACAGCAGATGTTGTCTGCAAGTGAAACCTGACCGAGACAACAGATATATTACTTTCCTGCAGAAGGGAGATTCCACCGGCCTGGTTACCATGAATGTCTTGGGTGAGGATGGAAGAGGGAGAAGCAACCAATGGAACTGTTTCATTTGCACCCCACAGGGTATGGCTGACTCACTCACATATAATTTGGGAACTGTTTCCTCAGATCGTGGCTCAACTAGAAATGGGAATGAAAGAAGGAATTCCCCAAAGTCTGGGGCTGGTTCATATCAAGTGAGATAATACATGTGAAAAATCAATGACTTCTAAATGCAGATGAATGGTAAAGTGTGCATCTAAGGAAAAGTACTACCACCTTCCTGGGAATACCTCTAGTCATAAACCTTAGCAAGAATAGAAAGAAACTGTATTTTACATCTGTTAAATTTTAAGATTTAAGTCTGTGAGGTGAGTAAAAGACAAAAGGCCAGCAAGGAATAATGACTCTTGAGTTTCTGCTCAAATTTGAAAATTTGAGAGTTTTAAAAAAAAACTATCCTTCAATATAATCCTACGTATATGTCTCTTTTCAAGTCTTACATCTTATCATTGACCATCCATTTAAATAAAAATATAAAAGTATTATACCACCATATTCTAAATCCTAGGCAAAGGTTCTAGAACACAATTATTCAACACACATTTGATGACTGAATAAATAATATACACATAATTAATTTACATTGTAAAACTCACATTACAGATTGGAAAAGACCTTGAAGAGCTAAGAATCAACAGGAATACATAACAGAAGACAAAGGAACAGCTGAGGCATCTTCTTATTAGAAATTATAGAGTATAAATCTCTTTTCCAAAGTTAATCTAGGTATTATATAATAACCCATTCAAAAGCCAAGACAAGGATTTCCCCAGTGGTCTAGTGGTTAAGAATTCACTTTCCAGTGCAGAGGGTGTGGGGTTTGATCCCTGGTCGGGAAACTAAGATGCCACAAGGTGAGGCCAAAAAGTTTAAAAAATTTTTTTAAAAAGCCAAGATAATTTCACAGAAAAGACAGGGCATGGCAATGAATGACTTCTTTAAAAAATTCTAAAAATTATGGGTGGGGGTGGTTTTACTTTGTCAGATGTTAAAATGTATCTTTAAAACTTGCGAACAAAGACTGGAATAGACTAGGAAGTATAGTGTTCAACCCAAGTAGATACATGAACCAAATCAATGAAATAGAGGGAGCAAATCCACATTAGTTAATGAAAAACAGACTTACAGATTATCAATATATCATGTTGGGGCAACTGAGAAGACATCTAAAAACAAAGTTAGAGCCCAACTTTCTACCTCCAGCTAAAGTAAATTTTAATATTAAGGCTAAACATAAAAACATACTACAAGAAAAATACAGGTCAAAAATTAATGTGTAAGGACTTCCCTGGTGGTCCAGTGGTTAAGAAGCCACCTGTCAACACAGGTCACACAAGTTCAATCCCTGGCCTGGGAAGACCACCCCCATTGTGGGGGCAACTAAGCCCCTGCACCACAGCTGCTGAGCCTGCGGGCTGCAACTACTGACGCTCCACAGTGAGAGAAGCCACCGCAGGAAGAAGCCCAAGCAACACACACCATGAGTAGCCCCTGCTCACTGCAACCAGAGAAAGTCCACGTGCAGCCACGGAGACCCAGCGCAGCCGTAAACAGATGAAAATTTAATATTTTAAAAAGCAATGTATACGTAATGATATTTAGTTTTGTTAGGGAGGTAGAACTTTCTAATGAACCAAATGTAAGGAAAAAACACCACTGACAGACTTAAAAGATAAGCTTTTATAAATAAAGTCAAAGCACGAAAAGCTGGAAAAATACATTTTCAACTTAGAAAGAAGGTGACTATTTGTTATATTACATTCGAAATGCCTTTACAGGGCTTCCCAAGTGGTCTAGTGGTCAAGAATCCAACTTGCAATGCAGGGGACGTTTGGTCTCTGGTCCCAGAAGATCCCACGGGTCTTGGAGCAATTAAGCCCATGCACCACACCTACTGACAGACTTTGAGAGCTACAACTACTGAAGCCTATGTGCCCTAGAGCCTGTACTCCACCACAAGAGAAGCCCCTGCAATGAGAAGCCCCTGCATTGCAATGAAAGAATAGCCCCCGCTTGCCGTAACTAGAAGCCCACGTACAGTAACAAAGACTCAGCATGGGCAAAATAAACAAAATGATAAAATATGCCTTTATATAAATAATAAAACAGCAGAACTCTCTCAAGGCAGCTGGCTAGACCTGTATGTTTCTCTCTCCATCCTCCCTAAATCCCGTTGAAATGACAAAAAATAAAAAAACTCCATACATATAAATAATTTTAAAATATGCAGTAGTGCTGAAAAGCTGGAAAGAGCAATAGCAACAATATGTAACCATGAGGGAATCCTGGGAGGCGTGTGGCAACAAACTAATGCCAAGCAATAAGGTTTCCAGCCTTCAGCCCTGGAGAGGGAAATAGAGAACCCTCAGAAAAGGGAAGTTTCCAAGCAGATACTCAAAAAAGTCCAATGATTAAAGGTAACAGCAAAGGTGGGGAAAAGAATGAGCCAAGGGTTATTTGATAAGGAAAAAATTTAAAGACTTAGAAAGCTGCCAAGTTAATCATTCTCTCCACACCCTCTGCAGCAGTTACTTCTGGAAATAGCCCCCAAGGTAAAGCCTCAAGACTCCCAGGTGCTCCAACAAGCTATCTGCACATCTCATAGCAAAGTCCGAGCAGCCACACTGCCCCCAATGCTGCTCCCACCCTATTAACAATTCCTTTTCTCTAAAAAAAGACATTATATCATGTCTTGAAAGGTCACATGATGGAAAACCTGCCTTCATTCCTGGGGGCTCATGGATTCTCACGTAAGCCAAGCAGCCTCCAACCATCTACAGTTACAAACCAACTGTGCTGTGATGTGCTTAGTCACTCAGCCTGTCTGACTCCTTGCACCCCATGGACTCTAGCCCACCAAGCTCCTCTGTCCATGGGATTCTCTAAGCAAAGATACTGGAGTGGGTTGCCATGCCCTCCTCCAGGGGATATTCCCAGCCTAGGGATCAAACCCAGGTCTCCCACATTGCAGATGGATTCCTCACTGTCTGAGGCACCAGGGAAGCCCTACAAACCGACAATCATCAACAAATGGTTGAGGAAAACAGCCATATGGGAAGCAACAGACTCAACAAGTAGAAGTGGTCTCTCTATAAACTAAGGTAAGCTTAAATGTGGTTGACGTTTGACCAACACAGGGGTTTGGAGCGCCTCTGACTCTCTGTGGTTGAAAATCTAAGTAAAACTTGTAGTTGGCCAACCTTGGATCCTGTGGTTGGATACTCCAAAAAAAAAAAAATCCACTTGTAAATGGAACCAGGCAGTCGAACCTACGTTGTTCAAGGGTCAACTGTATACCAACAGTCTTAAAGTGATTCAATAAAAAACAACCAGACTGCAAAGTAAAAAGAATGATGAAACATTGGGAATTAAAACTATCACAGCCAAAATTAAAATTCAACAGTTGGGGTACTTCCCTGGTGGTCCAGTAGTTAAGACTTTGCTTTCCAATGCAGGGAGTGACGGTTCCATCCCTGATCTGGGAACTAAGATCCCATAAGCCATAGGGTGTGGCCAAAAATTAAAAATAAATAAACACAGCATTATAAATCAATTATACTTCAATACATTTTTTTTTTTTAAATTCAGCAGTTGGACTGAAGAGCAGAACGTAGTCAACTGAAAACCTGACTTTGAGCTGTAAGTGTTATTTCCCTAGGACTCTGCAGGAGAACACAGAGAAGGAATGTATAAAAGAAAAGTTAGAAGATATTGAAGATAGTTAAACCTTTCCTGGAACTTCTGGATTGAATAAAGACTTTTTTGAAGGAGAAAACAGAAAGAACAGATGTAAGAAATACACGGAATTTTCCTGCACTGAAGACAGATCTGAGTAATAGTTATAAAAGGGTCCAAGGAGTGCTGGGGGAGATGAATTTTAAGTCACTCTCTTAAAGAAGGGAAGAAAATTCCAAAAGGTTTCAAAGAGACATTTTTTTTTTAAATTTGGTTACTTAAAAGGACATTAAAAGGAAAAAGGAAGTGAGAACCTGATTCCCCTAGAGTTGTGGGTTTGAAAGCTAGTAAAACAAGCCTGTGACTTAAATACCATAAACCTCATAGTTCACTGAAATAGATGCAAAGGTTTGCTCTCAGCAGGGAACATCAGACTACAGCTGTCCTGATAGGGGTTTCAAAGTCTTCTGGATTTCTCCCAGGATGGGGTGAGGGTATTAAGCCTGCCCAGGGACAAGATCTCACCAGGACACAGGAAACTCCAAGTGGAAACTCAACAATCTTGTTTTATTACTAACCACATCAACCTGAAGCTCCAGTACAATTACCTCATATGGTTGCAAAACTGCCTTTCATGAGCCATTTCACTCTGATAGTATAATGACAATCCACCTACCATTTCTTGCTACACCATCCATACCAACTTTCTACATTCTTACGGTTACTGAATATGCAAGGCATCATTCATGCAAGGTTATACTGCAACTAAATCCATGGGAATGGCAATCACAAGGTTAGGAGTTGGGGGTGGGGTACGGTATTGAAACTAACAGGCCTGTCTAGGGACTACCAGACCATCAGGACTCTTATTAACAGCCCGGGATACCAGAAGACAATGAAGCAACATCTTCAAAGGAGTAATGAAAAGAAATTTTAAGACCTATCATTTTACTCAATGAAATTACTCAAGTATAAAGGTAAAAAGAAAGACGCTCTTAGAAGTGCCAGGGTTCAAAAAAAATTCAACACCTTTAAACCTTTGCTAAAGGAATTACTCAGGGAAGTACTTTGAAAGTGAAAAATAAACCAAGAAAGCAAATGGCACAAAAAGTAGCATGAAAAATGTTAAATCTGTAGTCGTCAAAACAGTCATTTGGTATTACAGGTGTAATATCAAATGGTATTACTGCTTGGTGGCTCAGCGGTAAAGAATCTATCTGCCAACGCAGGAGACATGGGTTTGACTCCTGCGTCAGAAAGATCCCCAGGAGAAGGAAATGGCAACCCACTCCAGTATTCTTGTCTGGGAAAACCCCATGGACAGAGAAGCCTGTCAGGCTATGGTCCATGGGGTCACAGAAGAGTCAGACGTGACTTAGTGACTAAACAACAATGTTATGGGTAAAAGCGACAGACAACTGGCAAGAAATCATTCCTAAGAAATTAGTTTTTTAAACAGTAGCCCAGGGATTGTAAAATTATGCATTCACTTTGGAAAACAGTCTGACAACTCCTCACATAGTTAAATATAGTTATCATATAAGCCAGCAAATTCTACTCCTAGGAAGACGTCCAAGAGAAACAAAAATATATGTCTACACAAAAACTTGTACGTGTATGTTCTTAGCAGCGTTACCAATAGCTAAAAGGTGGGAAACAACCCAACTGTCTATGAACTCATGCATGGATGAATAAAGTGAAGCCACACAATGAAATAATATTTGGCAATAAAAAGAAATGAAGTACTCACGCATGCTTCAACATGGATGAATCTTGAAAATGTTAGCTTAAGTGAAAGAAGTCAGGCACAAAAGATCACATATTATGGGATTCCATTAATATGAGATGTCCAAAATAGGCAAATTTTATAGACATAGAATGTAGAATTAGTGATAGCATAGGAAGAGGTTGTGGGGAAATGGAGAATGGCTGCTAATAGTATTGAGTTTCTTTCTGGAGTGATGAAAAATATTCTAAAATTAATTATGATGATGGTTGCACAACACTGTGAATATTCCAAAAGCCACTGAGTTGTACACTTCAAGTGGGTGGATTGTATGGTATGTGAATTATATCTCAAAAAATGTTATTTAAGAAAAACATAAAAAAACTAACACAAAGAGCATGATAAGGAAAAGGTTAGCATTATATTTTGAATGGAATTATGTGGTTATACATCTTAATTCTCTGGGTAGTTAGCAAAATATGGATAAATACTTTGGGTAAAATTTAAAAGATAACTCCAAACAAAATAGAAATAGAATTTATAACTTACAATCACTAGAGAAAAAAATAAGGAAAACTAAGAACTCTAAATAAGTTATCACAACAAATATAAATGTGTTAAAAATTTCCATATTGAAAGACAAATTCTCAGACTGGGTATAGAACTAAAATCTAGTTACATGATCCATATAGAAGACTTAACAAGATGACAGAGAAAGGAAAAAAATTAAAGGTACAGTTTCCTTTCAGAAGATGAAAATGTTCCAGAACTAAATAAAAATCATCGACCGACGCTGTGAATGTATTATACTAAATGTCATTCAACTGTTCATTTTAAAATAGCTAATTTTATAGACATACCTCATTCCATTATACTTTACTTTCATGTGCTTCAAAAATACTGTGTTTTTCACAACTGAAGGTTTGTGGCAACCCTGTATCAAACAAGTCTTATTGACTTTTTCAAATAGCACTTGCTCACTTTGGGTCTCTGTCACATTTGTTAAATCTCACAATATTTCACACCTTTTCATTATTATTACATTTGTTATGGTGATCTGTGATCTCTGGTGATACGACTGTAACTGTTTTGAGGTGCCACAAACCCTGCCCATAAAGGATGGTGAACTTAACTGACTGCTGACGATATACTGGTCTGGAACCACAATATCTCCGAAGTATGCCTATATGTTATGTGAATCTCAGTTCAATTAAAAATAAAGGGACAAGAACATATCAGACAAATGCTAGCCAAACAAAGCTGGGGGGACAATAGTAAAGTCAGACAAAATAGAACACAGCAAAGCGATCTAGAAGCCTGGTCTTCTATTAACACAAACAGAAAGCCCTCAGATATGATACCAACAAATCAAATCCAAGAGTTAAAAAAGAACGTTTTAAAATCCAACAGTTTCTTTAAAAAATACATTATAACTACATAGAGATTATATCAGAAGTACAAGAAACAGTCAACGTTAGATTTTCTAATGTAATTCACTCCCTTAACAAACAGAAGGAAAAAAAAACCTATATGCTGACCTAACGAAAGGCACCCTCCCTGCCAAATACTACCTCCCAAATTCAACAATCGTTCCTGATTAAAATATGCACACAGTTAAACCTCCCTTTCTTAATTCAATAAAGAATATCTACCAGAACCCACAGTAAAACCTGTATTATAATTAAAGCATTGGAAACACTGCAGTTAAAGTTATGAGTCAGCCAAAGATATCCATGTCGTCTCAATCATTCAGCATTGCACTAGCAGTCCTAACCTACGCAATAATGAAAAACAGTATAAATATAAAAAGAAGAAAACCACCCTTGTTCAGATATTACTATAACTTATAAAATAATAATAGAACTAGCTATAATAATTAGGACAATAATAATTAGAACTAATTATTCAAATAAAATGGCTACATATAAAACAATCAACAGCTTTTTTTCAAACTCCAGTTAAGAATTGCCAAATCCAATTCATTTTTTATAAATCCTACTTATCAAATATAGTAAGAAGTACATAGACTCATCTGGCAAAAACGTAGGACTTCAAGAGCATAAAATGACCTTAAATAAATAGATACAATATTCTTAAGTGATAAGATTCAATATCATAAGGACATCTCTTCAAATTAATTTATAAATTTAATGCAGTCTAAATCAAAATCAGAGTGGAATGTAAGGAACAATGATTTTAAAAATCACCTCCAAGTGTTAGTGGAAGTATACAAAAGTATAGCAAGAAAGAGAAAAACTGGTATGATTTATAGCAAGGACATCCAACCAGTCCATCCTAAAGGTAATCAGTCCTGAATATTCATTGGAAGGACTGATGCTGAAGCTGAAACTCCAATACTTTGGCCACCTGATGCAAAGAACTGACTCATTTGAAAAGACCCTGATGCTGGGAATGTTTGAAGGTGGGAGTAGAAGGGGACGACAGAGGGTGAGATGGTTGGATGGCATCACCGACTCAATGGACATGAGTTTGAGTAAACTCCAGGAGTTGGTGATGGACAGGGAGGCCTGGAGCGATGCAGCTCACAGGGTCACAGAGTCGGACACGACTGAGCGACTGAACTGAACTGACCCTACTGAATATCTAAATGCATGATAAAGCTACAGTCAATTTAGAATTGACTCAGAATCAATAAAGAGTTACATATATATGGGAATATGATTAACGGTGAGACAACTAGCTACCCATTTGGGGGAAAAAAATAAAAATACATTCTTTTATTTATTTTTTCTTTTCTTTTCATTTTTTTTATTAGTTGGAGGCTAATTACTTTACAATATTGTAGTGGGTTTTGTCATACATTGAAATGAATCAGCCATGGATTTACATGTGTTCCCCATCATATTTGCTTTTAATTGGAGGATAATTGCTTTACAAAGTTGCGGTGGTCTCTGCCATACAACAATGTGAATCAGCCACAGGTAAACACATGTCCCCCTCCCACTGCACTAGAGTACCAGGTTAAGCTCCCCATGCTATACAGCGACTTCCCACTAGCTATGAAGTTTACCCATGGTAATGCATATATGACAGTCATACTCTCTCAGTTCATCCCAGCCTCTACTTCCCCTGCTGGGCCCCCTTCCCTGTAAATAGGCTCATCAGGACCATATTTCTAGATTCCATACATTCCATAGAATATATGGTATCTGTTTTCCCCTTTCTGACTTACTTCACTCTGGCAGGGAAGAGATACCATGATCACGAAATTACATTCTTATCCACGCAGAAAGAACTTATGCCTTCAGATGACAATTTGTTTTAATTGTTTATTTATTTTTGGTTGCACCGCATGGCTGGCAGGGTCTGTTCCTTGACCAGGGATGGAGCTCAGGCCCTGGCAGTCAACGCACCGAGTCCTAACCACTGGACAACCAGGGAACTCCTGCTGGTAAATATTTTTAACATTTAAAAGCATGGTATTTTCTTCAAATATCTGTATAATCCTGGGTATAAGGAAGCCACGTTTAAGCAAAGTAAACCCAAGAAGGCTGAATAAGGGTAAGACTCTAGATTTCATGCAAATTAGAAACTTATTTTGATGAAAATGGCATGAATGATACTAACAAGTGACATGAGAAAGTTAATACTTATACAGGAAACTTACAAATCAACAAAAAAGCAATATGGAAAAATATCAAGATATCACTAAGTGAATAAGAACCTGCAGAATATGTATACTACACTCATTCATGCATGTGTGCACGTCGTATACTATGTGTATATATATATGCACATGTACAGAAAAGGTCTGTGAACACTAAGTAGATGGGGGTAGTTGCTGGATAGAGTAAAGGAGGTAAGTAAGCAGAGATACTCCGTTTTCACTCTCTATATAAAGATTTGAAGTTTTTTTTTACAATGAACATACTGCTAAATTTCTTTAATTACATTAATGCATAAGTACATTCTCATTACAAAAAAATTAAAACCATATAAAAAATAAGGAGTTAAAAAGCAAACCTCCCTACTCAAATACATCCCACAAACCAATCTTATTTCCCTCCTTGGAGGTAAATTTTCATACATGTCTTCACTCCCTGGTGGCTCAGACAATAATCTCCCTGCAACATAGGAGACATGGGTTCGATCCCTGAGCTGGGAAGACCCCCTGGAGGAGGGAATGGCAACCGACTCCAGTATTCCTGCCTGGAGAATTCCATGGACAGAGGAACCTGGCGGACTACAGTCCATGGGGTCACAAAGAGTTGGACACGACCGAGCAATTAATGCTTTCACTTTTTCACTCCCTTTTATATCTTTAAAACATTTTTAAAGAAACAGCCCATTTTTTTAAAGTGAGTAGAAGGGGAAAAACAGGCATTTACTGAAAGAAGAAATAAATGGCTAATAAGCATATTTTAAATGTTAAATTTTAATCATCACAGAAATACAAATTTTAAAAATTTTCTTTTTTCACATGTCCAAGGCCCCCCTGAATATTAGCTGATGCTCTGACTGGTGGGTGTCTATGCCAAATCAGGTTTTATTAGAGTATCTCCCACCCCAAGAAAATTAGAAAATGTTACAAGTTTGAGTATTAGATGAAACAAACCCACTGAAACACTACTAGAGGGAATGCCAATTGGTATAAACCTTTCTGTTCAACTTGGCAGTAATACCAAAAGCCTTAAAAATACATAAAGCAACCCCACTCCAACACAAAACTATTAGAACTAATAAATGAAATCAGCAAAATTGGAGAATATAAGGTTAAGGATACAGAGCTCAACTGGATTTTGATGATGTAGCAATAAATAATCTGAAAATGAAATTACAAAAATAATTCCCTGTTCAGTAGCATCAAAAAGAATAAAATGCTTAGGAATAAATTTAACAAAAGATATATGATATGTACATTGAAGACTACAAAACATTGTTAAAGAAATTAGAGGAGATGTAAATAAACAGAAAGGTACCCCATGTTCATGAATTAGAAAACAGTTTTCAAATAGCAATACTCCCCAAATTGATCTACAGATTCAGCACAACCCATATTGAAACCCAAGCAGCCCTTTTTGCAGAAATTGGCAAGGTGATAATAAAATTCAAGGAAATCCAAGGGACCCAGAATAGGCAAAACAATTTGGAAAAAAGAAGAAACTTGCAAACTCACAGTCTGATTTCAAAACTTTCTACAAAGCTAGTTAGTGTGGTATTGGCATAAGGACAGATATTTAGATCAATGAAACAGAACTGAGAAAGCAGAAATAAACCCTTACATTTATGGCCATATGATTTTCAACAATAGGTGCCAACACAATTCAGTGAGGGGGGGAATTGTCTTTTCAACATATAGTGCTGGGACAATTAGATAGATACCCACACGGAAATGAATGAAATAACCCTCCTTCCTCATATTCAATATGAAAATGAACTCAAAATTAGCCACAGACCTAAATATAAGTCATAAAACTACACAACTTTTGACTTTACCAGCAGTCCAGAGGTTAAGACTCTGTGCTTCCACTGCAGGGGGCACGGGTTCCATCCCTGGTCAGGGAAGTTGTGCCTGCCATGCAGTGCAGCGCCAATGCCCCCCCCCCAAAAAAAAACCTATAAAACTTTCAATAGAAAACAGAGGAGCAAATCTTTGTGACCTTGCATTAGGCAAAGTCTTCTTAGATGTGACATCAAAAACACAAACAACAAGGGAAAAAAATACACAAATTTCACTTTATCAAATTAAGAAACCCTTGTTCTTTAAAGGACACTATCACATAAAGTGAAAAGACAACACACAGAATGGAAGAAAAATATTTACAAATCATGTATCTGATATATGATAAGGAACTTGTATCCAGAATATGAAGAGCATGCTTACAAGTCCACAATAAGAGAAACTGGCTTTTTAAATGGCAAAGGATTTTTTGGTTGTTAACATTATCTTTATTAGGTTGCTGTTGACATCATTTTTCAACTTTTCAGGGCCTGGTTGTTCCTTTTAAATGGCCAAGGATTTGAATTGACACTTCTCCAAAGAAGCTAGACAAATGACATAAAGAGATGCTCAACATCATTAGTCATCAAGGAAATACAAACTAAAACCACAATGAGATATCACTTCATACCTTGTAGGATGATTAGAACCAAAAAGGCAGAAAATAAATCTTGGTGAGGATGTGGAGAAATCAGAACACTCGTATTGGTGCTGGAATTATAAGTCAGGGTCACCATTTTGGAAAGAGTCTAGCAGTACCCTGACAAATAGTAGACAAAGACCTACCGTATCATTGAACCCTCCTTTCCTAGGTAAATGCCCAAGAGAACTGAAAACTAAGTCCACATAAAACCTGTGCATGGAGGTTCACAGCAGTGTGTTCATAACAGTCAAAACGTGGAGACAGCCCAAATGTTCATCAACTGATGAATGGATAAACTATACACATATATATGTATACTACAATGAAATATTCTTTGGCAATAAAAGGAATGAAGTATTGAGACATACTGGAGCATGGATAACTCTTGGAAACATTATGTTAAGTCAAAGAAGCCAGACAGCAAGGGCTACATACTATAGTATTCCATCTACAAGAAATAACCAGGACAGACAAATCCACAGGGGCAGAAAACACATTAGTTGTTACCAAGGGCTGAGGCAAGGTAAGACCAGGGAGTGACTGATAACAGATAGAAGGTTTCTTTCTGTGGTGACAAAAATGTCCTAAAATCAGATAATGATCAAAGTTGTATAACTCTGTGAATATCCTAAAAAATTTCTGAATTGTACACCTTTGAAAGGTCAACTTTTCGTGTATATTTTTACTTTTCTTATTTTTTTGTTTTTTATTTGATTTTTTCTTGAAGTATAGTTGATTTTAAATGCTTCAGGTGCATAGCAAAGGACATACATATCCTACAATGTAAGCAATACCACATGATAATGGTCTTCGACTTACTTCATCTCTACATCTATCCATGTTGCTGCTAAAGGCATTATTTCATTACTTTTTATGACTGAGTAATATTCCATTGTACGTATGTACCACTTCTTTATCCATGAGTCTGTCAATGGACACTGCGGTGGCTTCCATTTCTTAACTGTTGTAAAGAATGCTGCAGTGAATGCTGGAGGGCACGTGTCTTTTCTCCCAATATATACGCAGGAGTGGGACGGCTGGATCAGATGATAGCTCTATTTTTAGTTTTTTAAAGAAAAATCATCAATCTGTTATGGCTAATATCTCAATAAAGCTGAATCTCAAACATGGATATGCCCAAACTCATAGAACGATACACTAAAAAGGGTAAATTTTACTGTATACATCAATAAAATTTGACTTTAAGAAAGACTCATATACCCTGTTACTCAATTCTAAGTACACATCCATAGAAAATCTGAAAAGAATATCCAGAAAGATGGAGCTTAAGGAACGTCTGTTATAACCTTGCTACAGGAAAAAAAGAAACCTAAATTGAACAGTAGGAGCCTTGATATTTATGGAATATTAGGTGGTCATTGGGATTCCCCAGTGGCTCAGAGGTAAAAAATCCACCTGCAATGCAGGAGACACAGGAGATTCAGGTTCAATCCCTGGGTCGGGAAGATCCCCTGGAGAAGGAAATGGCAACCGCCTCCAGTATCCTTGCCTGGAGAATCCCATAGACAGAAGAGCCTGGTAAGCCACAATTCATAGGGTTGCAAAGAGTCAGATATAACTGAGGCAACTTAGCATGCACGCACGCAGGCAGCCATTAAGAACGATTGAAGAGCTTCAATAATTTTTTTAAAGCCAGGAGCAGAAGAAAAAATGTTTTTAAAAATTGGAAAAAAAAAAAAAAAAACACAATGCCTAAAGAAATGAACTGCTGATGCAGAAAGGTAATTCATCAGGTCTTCCCAGGAAACTGGCACATTCAGTTTGGGCAATCTGAGCAGAGTTTAATAAAGGTCTTATTTAGAAGGTAGGGTGCAGGAAAACCACAAGCCACTGCGCAGGCCCTGGCAGTAGGAAGTGGCTGGGAGTGACCGGACAACAGAGCCAGGGAAAACAGCCCAGGGCCGAGGGCTGCCAGGGCCCGCCTTGTACAGAGGGACACAGCTGGGCTGCTGAGCCCCGGCAGGCAGGAGGCCCGAGAACGAGCGCCCTGACCTGCTCCCCTCCCACCTGCCGCATCCTCCAGGTGCCAGGAGGACCCTGGAATCCAGTGTGACATCCAGGGGGACCCTGGAGACGGCCGGGTCCATGCAAGTTGCCCTTCGGGGTGGAGAGCCGGGTGGAGGGTGCCTCTGAGCGACAAATGGAAGACGTCCAGCACAGATGGTCATAGCAGGAAACGAGGGACTGCATTTTTAAAAACTGCACATAAGGAACACACAGCCACTGAAGAAACCCTGGAATGGTTTACTCCAAGGGGTAAACGGTGGTTCACCCAGAGTTTCTCAGCAGTGGGGCTGGAGGCAGATGGCGAAGCGACTCTTCATGGCTGGGGACCGTCCCAAGCGCTTTAGGACATGAGGCTCCCTGGTCCCCCGGGCGCTAAACACCAGGAGAGACCCCAGGCATGACAGTAACCCAAAGCCTCCCCACGCCCAAACATGGGTCAATATTGACACGCCTGACAGGAGCCACTGTGGATCACAGTTCAAGGGGTTTTTTTTTTTTACTTACTTGCATTTTTCTCATTTTTCTACCAAGATTAGGAAACTGTGTTCATCCTTCTTTAAACAGAAATCAACAGGACAGACTAATTTAACTCCTCCTGGCCTCACCGCACCACATGTGGGATCTAGTTCCCCCCACCAGGGATCGAACCCTTGTCCCCTGCATTGGGAACTTGAAGCCTTAACCGCTGGATTGCCAGGGAAGTCCCAGGATAAGTTAATTTAGATGCCAGTTCTCAGGAAACCCTATCTGTCCTCCCCCAACTGAGTTTGCTCATGACAGTAAGTAAATGAGAGGCCATCTGACATTATTACCTGCATGACCTAACTCATTTTGAAGTCGCCAATTAAAAGGAAGGCTGCAATTTAACTCAGCTTCTGACAAATCACTTTTATTCTTCCAATCCTCATAACTGTTATGAGATCACAACATCCTACAAGTCACAGGTCAAGTCCTGGATTGCTTCTAGCTTGTTATAAAACTTTAAGAGGAAGGAAACCACTACAGTTTGGTTCCCATGCCATCTTACACCGGCACCGTCTAGGGTATTTTAGCAGGTCACCTCTGTGAGAAAGCCAGGCCAAGGGATCCTGACAACAGATTTAGGGAAACTCTGTGTTTTACTCTCTATTATTTCCCCCAGGCTCAAGCAAGAAGCCAGGTTCTTCCTAATTCTTTGTCTCTGTATTTTGTTTTTTCAAGGCAGAAAGTAACATTCTTCTGGGGGGAGGTCTAACTTAATCTGAGAGCTGGAACAGCAGAAGTTTGAAACCTGCCCTGCCTCCACCCGCAAATAAAGAATCCATGGTTCCATTTTCCTTACGGTTCAAAAAACCATCCACTGTAAGCTACATCCTGACTCAGATGTTAAAATATAAACAAAAATAAACATATTTATAAAATATAAACAGTATCCTGGATCAATAAAACATAGTATATACTATTTAGGGTGATTCTTAACATTTTTAAGAGTTCTACGGAATCCTCTGGTGATCCAGTCATTAGGACCTGGTGCTCTCACTGCTGGGGCCCTGGGTTCAATCCCTGGTCATGGAACTAAGATCCCACAAGTCCCATGGCATGGCCAAAAAAAAAGAAAAAGAAATTTTTAAGAATCTCGTTGGAGTAGGAAATGGCAACCCACTCCAGTATTCCTGTCTGGAGAATCCCATGGACAGAAGAGCCTGGCTGGCTACAGTCCATGGGGTTGCAAAGAGTCGGACACGACTGAACTAACAAGCACACACGTATGGACAGTAAATTCAGGAAGTGTTCCTCCAATGAATGAAGACACCCTCTCCCATTCCACATGCCCAACCTCTGTGTAGATAAAAGTAATCTATAAAACAGCACAACTGGAAGAAACTCTGCAATCATCAATTGACTCACTTGAAATATCATAAGTAATTGGAATTTTTAAAATAACTAGCTATTGACATTTGTTTTATAGATAATAGTATATTATGATAAAAGAAAGTATCTAAGCATTCTCTAGCTGTTTTCTCAAAGGATCATCCAAGAACACTTTGCAATAGTATCTAGTGAGCTTGTTAAAAACGCTGATTTCTCTCACTGCAGCAAACTTGCTGAAATAGAATTTCTGTAGTCAGCACTCTAGAATGTGCATTTTAGTACAGTGCTCACTGTGATTTTTATGCTCATTAAATCTTTAAAGTCACTGTGCTAGAGGCTAAGATGGTGTAAAAGAAATTTTAGTTAAAACAGCATTTCAGTGAAGGTTTCTTAACTTTCTACAGCAATTTCCACTACAATGGATAAAGCAGGTTTAGAGAATGTTTCTTACTTCCTCAGGCCATTCTAAACATTTGACATAGGCAAACTGGAGTATGCCTAGAAAAAGAATAATTAGCTTGGCTCAAAATTGGTGATCAATATATATTTGTTGAATAAATGAATATAACATAAACAGAAAAAAAAAAAATCTCTTTAGGGGACTTTCTGGTGGTTCAGTCGTTAAGAATATGCCTTGCAGAGCAGGGTGTGTGTGTTCAATCCCTGGCCAGGGAACTAAGATCCCATATGCTGTGGGGTAATTAAGCCCAGGGGCCACAACTAGGGAGTTTGTGCACCACAATGAAAGATTCCATGTGCTGCAACTAAAACCCAGTGCAGCCAAATAAATTTTTTTAAAAATGTTTTAAATCTCTTTAAATGTCCATGAGTTTTCCTGATTGAGAGAACAAGTTCTTGGTATTACGGAAGCAAACACTCATATGAAGGCACACCACTGTGATGTCACAGCTCTCTGGGAAGAAAGTAGATTCTATAGGTTTCCAGAAAGGGGGTGGGGGATCAAGAATTGGAATCTTTTTAAAAGAATTAGAAGAGCTAAAAGATAACACATTAACAGTGGTTATTTCTAGTAACAGAACTGTGGGCCATTTACATTTTTTCTCTCACTTTCCTATTTCCAGAGAAAGCATGGAACATGGAGTCTGTTGATCATAAATCAGAAAACAAGAGGTGTTTTACTTTACACCTGGTCTGCATCCACACCAGGGGAGAGGTCCCACCTCTGTCACTGTAGCTGCCACTAGCTCAGGTGGAGCAGAGGAACCTGCCAACTCCTTCATCCACACAGCAAATATTTGTTGAATTCCTATAAGCCAGGCCCTGCAAGGTGATTCCAATACCCGAGCTTTCTATTGGATCTCCCAAAAGCCTCAGTGCCAGCTAGGGGAATGAAGTGGGGGATGGGCTAAGCCAACACTTCAAACTCTCTATACACTGGAACCAACCAGGATGTATTCAGTTGGTCTGGGGTGTGCTCTGAGTCTCTGGAAAAGTGGATGAGCTATGTTACACGCTTTGTTGCAGGTTTCTCAGGGGAACTGGGGTCCTCAGGCACTTTGGTACCATCACAGCCCCAAGCTCATATAAGCTAGATTTCAATCCCACAAAGGTTCAAGTGAAACTATGAGGCATATGGGGCTTCCCCCAGGGGGCATAGGGGTAAAGAATTCCGCCTGCCATTGGAAAAAGACATGGTTCCCTGCCCGTTTGTATGACACCCTTTTTGAAATACACCAGCCTGGAAATCAAAAACAACAAAAAAAGAATTTGCCTGGGAATTCAAGAGATGTGGGTTCAATCCCTGGGTTGGGAAGATCCCCTGGAGTAAGAAATGGCAACCCACTCCACTATTCCTGCCTGGGAAATCCCATGGACAGAGGAGCCTGGGGGGCTGCAGTCCAGGGGCCGCAAAGAGTCAGAAACAACTGAACAGGGCCCAAGCAAACAGTGTGAGCTCTGGCAGAAGGAGGGGACGCCCCGTAACAGCTAAGAGCAGGGCCCTGGAGACAGGCAGGCCTGGGTCTGAATCCCACCTCCACCCCCAGGTGTGACCTACTTCCTCTCTAGACCTCAGTGTCCTCGCATGTAAAAACGGGGTCATAATCAAAGCTCCCTTCACAGGACGGGCTCCCCACGTGGCTCCGGGGGTGAAGAGGCTGCGGTCCATGCGGTCGCAGAGTCGGAGACTCTGAGCGACTTCACTTTCTTTCACTTTTCACAGGGTAGGGCTGTTGTGCGGGAAATGAGGGCGGGAGGGTGTCTGAAGGGCTGGATGAGCCCCTGGCACCTGAACAGAGTGAACAGCGGCCTGCGTTAGCTGTTAACAAGCCCGGGCCCTTTCTCCGCCAGGAGGAAACCTGAAGGGGCGATAACTGGACGTCTCAGCGTCCACGTTCTCCTCCAGAGAGAAGGCTGGTTCTGTGTCCCCTGCCAGGAACGGTCTGTCTTCAACCAGGATGTGCAAAGCACCAGACAAGAAACTCTCTGATCCTCAAAAAGCACCAGACAGGAGACCCTCGGAATTCATTCCGTAAACGCTTCCCGATTCACCTCAGTTTTACTACCAAGGAGATAACCAGGAAAAAGAAGACGTCTTCTCCCCTGATCTTCGAGAAGCTTTGCTTCTGGGGAAAAGGCCACCCGCGTGGACATCGGGTGAGGGAGGCACCAGATGCCCCTGACACCCATGAACACAGACTCCGCGTTCACCGAGCATCCCGCTGCGGGGGCTCGCCACGGCCGCAGGGAGGGCCCGGCACGGAGGGTTTCTCCCCAGCAGCCGCCCCGAAGCCCACGCCCTCTCCCCCAGAAGGGCCCGGGGGAGACGGGGCTCCCTCCTGAGAGGGGCTCTCGGGGCCCGGCAGCTCGGGCTGACGGCGAGGCTGAGCCTGAAGCGTTCCTCCGAGGCCGTCGGAAGGATGTGAGCTCGCTCCCAGGCGAGGAGCGCGGCGCGGGGTCCACCTGCGCCCCGGCGCCGCCCGGCCGCCCGCCCGCCCCGAGGCACTCACGATCTCCGCCACGATGAGGAGCCCGGGCAGGGTGCGGAGGAAGTCGCGGTCGTAGGAGAAGCTGCTGCTGGCGGTGGAGAAGTTCTCGGCGAAGGAGCTGGCGGTGGTGGTGACCGTGTGCGAGCGGGCGCGCTGCGGCTCCTCCATCGTCGCGCCGGGGCCGGGC
>CM035289.1:51823742-51858161 GCA_020226075.1 Hydropotes inermis
GCGGCCGCCGGCCGCTCGGCTCGGCCAGGCGCCGCCCCCGGGGGCGGGTCGCCGCTGACCTGTCTGCACCTGGCGGCGGCCGGCCCGCGGCTCGGGGGCCCCGGGAAGAGCCAGGCCTGCGGGCCGCGTGGCTCCGGGCACGGAGGGTGGGCGGGGCGACGACTCCCGGCGGCGAAAGAGCGGCTGGAGTTAGGACCTGGCCGGACCTTAGACCCGGACGAGATCGAAGCGTGGCCGCCGGGACGGCCCGGCCGGGGCTTCTCCCCCTCCCGCCGCCGCGGCCGGGCGGCATTTCCTGCCCCTCCTGCCGGGAACAATTTGAGGAACCGGCTTCATCGCCGGGCTTGGAAGGCGAGACGCTTCCAGGCGCTCGCAGAGGCTCGATCGCGCGGATGCGGGGAGCCTCGGGGGCCGCTCCTGGCCCGGAGAAGGGAACGGGGAGATCTCTGGGGGGCCCTGGTCACGATGAATCAGTGTCCCATCACTGATGGGAGAGAGCTTGAAAACTGTGCGGGTTCTGCAAAGTGAAGTTTCTGACTTTCGCTGTGCTTTCCGGGGGTGCAGGAGGGGATGAGGGAGCCCCACGCAATGGAGGCACGTCAGGCTGACCCGAATTTCAACACTTGGCATTTCTCAGCCGTGTGACCAGGAGCAAGGGGCCCTACGTCTCTGGACCTCAGCTGAACCGTCTGTAAAATGCCTAGGTGGGCACCTTGCCAACAAGAACATCTTCCTGGCACACTCTCCTTCTGTCTGGTGAAAGAATGGCAAGAAATATTCTATTTTATTCAGGAACGCCCTAAAGGAAAGGAAATAATCCTTGCTCACAAATAGAGGGTTGCTCTGAGATCACAGCGAAGGCATTCCATTCCCTCTTTGTTCCAAGACACCTTTGGGAAAAGGTCAGAAGGGACATTTTTTTCCACAATGTCCTGTCAGCTGAGTGAGCCGAGCAGAAAGCAAAAACGATCGATACAACCTAGTAAAACAAGGAATTCGTCTCTTTTAGGTCTAGAGCCTAAGCAGGAGGACCTCAGGAAGTAAAAGACTTCAAAAGCATTACTGGACTTCCCTGGTGGTCCAGGGTTTAAGAATCCACCTGCAAATGCAAAGGACACCAGTTCGATCCTAGGTGGGCAAAGAGCCCACGTGCCATAGAGCAGCTGAGGCTGAGCCCACACACTGCAACAAGAGAAGCCAATACTATGAGGAGCCTGGGCAATGAGGGGCCCACGCACCACATCGAGAGTATCCCCTGCTTTCTGCAACTAGAGAAAGCCTGAGCGCAGCAACCAAGACCCACCACAGTCAAAAAATTAAATAAATCGTTTTTTTAAAATATAGGCAAAAGCTGCTAATAGACATTTCACTTCTAGGAAGATACATGGATGGCAAATAAGCGACTCCCTAGTTTGCCTGTGGTCGTGGTGATGACAAGGGTGTGTGTACATTTTTGTTTGTTTAAAAAAAAAAAAAAGCATTGCAAAGATGATGATATTTAGAGCAATTCCATCTGTGAACATGTGCTGAGCATCTCTGGATGGTAGGTAAATATGACAAAAAATATAGCCCTTTCCCCTTGAGCAGTGGTTCTCAAAGTGTGGTGCCTGGACCAACAGCATCTGTATCACCCAGGAGCTCTCAGAAAGGGAAGTTCTCAAGCCCCACCCTAGATGCACTAATCAGAAACTCTGAGGGCAAGGACCAGGAGGCTGTGTTTGAACTAGCCTTCCAGTAGACTCTGATATGCACTGAAGTTTGAGAGCTAGTGGATTAGAGACACCGATCTCGCAGCTGCAGAAATAAAAGATACACATGGAATGGCTTGAGAAGTAGTTTGTGGCATCACGAAGGACATTATCAAAGGCAGGAAGGGAGGAAGGAAGTTAAGACAGCGCTATTTCTGTATCACAAAGGACAAGCCCATCTCACAAAAGCCCTGAGACCAAATGGACTTCAAAACTCAGATCTTTAATTTAGGAAGGTAAAAATGTACATATGCCATACACCCTATAACACCTTCAGTGTGGTGGAATGGCACTTGAATCAAATACACTCCTCTGGGGCAACGAAAATACATGAACGAAATAACTGTGTTTGGCTTTTCTACTGCCATGTGATAAATGCTTCCAAACATCAGTGGTTTAAAATAACAACCATCTTACTCATGAATCTGTGGGTCAGGAATTTGGGTGGGACTTGGCAGCAGATTTGGCTCCTCCTGCCTATTGGAGTCATTCACTCAGCTGATTTCAACGGGGGCAGGGCAGGCCTGGAAAGTCTGAAAAGCCTTCATTCACATTCTGTTTGCTTCCTTTCTGGCACTTCAGTGCTCCACTACCTGGTCTCTCTCTCTCTCTTTCTCTCTCTCTCTCCATGAAGCTTGGGCTTCCTCACAGTATGGTGGGTTCAGAGTAAATGGACTTCTACAGAGAAGTTGGCATCCCGGAGGGGAAAAAAGACCAGAAGTTTCAGATCTCTTAAGGTCCAGCCTTGAAAACCACAGAGCATCATTTCTGCCCCATTCTATTGGTCAAAGCCAGTAACCAGGGCAGCCCGATTCAGACAGGGGAGAAACAGATGAGATGAGAGGACCAGGAAACGATTGTGGCCGTGTTTTCATCCATGAAGTGGAGCAAATAAAGACAACAACTAACTTCCTACCAGGTTAAGTTGGCTGTTTCTCCAGATACATTTTCTGCCAGCTTGAGAGGAAGCTTTTGGGTTTCAGCATCTTAGATTTCAGAATTACAAAAAAAGCAATTCTACACTGGTTGTTGACAACTGTCCTCTTCTTCCCAGCTGCTGCCTAAACCCATGTGCTCTCTTCTGCTTGCAAGACTCCCAATGGGATGCCTGTTCCTCCAATGACATATTTTTTCAATCTACCCTTCATTTTGCCGCAAGAATTATTGTCCCAAAATGCCAGGCTCAAATCTGGGTTAACGTCTCACTGGGCAGTGTAAAAGCCACAAGGAGAAGGTACACTTCTGCCCCTTTCCCAACTGCTCTGTGATGCTTCCCATCCCAACCCCAAATACATTTTCACATGTCTCCGTAGGTATGACCGCTTTATACCCATCACCAGCTTTTCTCGGCCTAGAAAGCCTCCTACTTCATCCACAGCTCCAGTCTTCATCCTTCAGGTCCATTTCAAAAGTCACCTTTCTGTGATTTCCTCTAGGTTTTCATAAAGCTTGCTCTTGTTTTCTTTCGTTTACAATTCATTAATTTTATGCACCTCTCCTTACCTCTTCTTGAGGGACTTGAATTACCCTTGCTTATCTCCCTCCCTGCCAGAGGAGGTGTTGAGTGAATGCAGAAATGCAAACTTCATTCTTTCTTTCTTTGTCTTCATGGGTCTTACCTGCAGCACGTAGGATCTTTTGTTGCGGCACACGGACTCTCTAGTTGGGGAGTACAGACTCAACAGCCGTGGCGCCCAGGTTTACTTGCTCTGAGTCACGTGGGATCTTAGATTTCTGACCAGGGATCGAACCCATGTTCCCCTGAATTGCAGGTGGGTTCATAACCACTGGACCACCAAGGAACCTCCCCCCAAACTGTATCCTTAAGCACAGAAAAGTATCAGAGCAAGAAAAGGTAGGCCCTGCCCTCCTGTGAAAGACTTCATGCAGAACAGAGTTTTGAGCTGAGACTTGTGGGAGGTATATAATTTGTTAAGCTGGAGGAGAAGGTGGGCAGGTAAGAAAGACATCACCCCAGCCTATAGGACCAGGCCAGGTGACACCACAAGTCCCCCATGAGTAGGCCAGGTACAGATAACAGAGAATCTAAGGAGATCTGTTTGCATGGAAGAAAGGACTTGTGTGGGGTATGTCGAGGGTTTATACAGAGTCAAATTATGGTTTCCACTAGGTCATAATACCCAACAAGCAAGCTATGAGACATAGTACTGCCAAGAGTCTGCGGAGCCCAGGCCACTCCATAGAGATGCAAGGCTCATCAATAATCCAGTGAAAAGGGGGGAACCTGGTGATTTCCACCTGCTATCTAAAAGAGGATCAAGGGACATTTTCATTTATAAAGAATTTTTTAAGAGATATGCCTAACACATGTTTCTCTTCATTATTATTCTAGTTTAAAACTAATTATGGTTGTTTCAGGCAATCATCATCAATGGATATTAGAATTAGTGGATGAAAGTATGATGAGAATGAAAAGAATATTTGCTTCATCTCAGAGTATCCCCCCAGAAGATGCAGTTTTCCCTTTGAATACTTATGAATTTATAAGTAACTTTACAGGGGAGGAGACCTGTGAGACACCACCAGACGTCAAAGTCACTGTCACCAGATAGTGTTGTAACTCCCGATGTGAGGCATCCACAAGGAGTAATGTCACTTCCATGGGCTTCTTATCACGATGAATAACCCAACTTCAATCACGAGGAAGAAACAGACAGACCAAAATCAAGGTCAGGAAAGACAAACACTTGAGGAACTGTTCCACACTTGAGAGCCAAGTGCAAAGTGAAATTGCTAAAGGACTCTAAAAAAAACCTCAGTATGATAGTGGGGGAAATCTGAATAAAATTCTGTACATTAGATAACTGCATTGTATCCATGTTAATTCCAAAATTCACATCTTATGTAAAATGTTAACATTTGTGGGGTCTGGATGATACTTTACAGGAAGTCTTTTCTTTTTTTTCTTGAAACTTTTTGGTTAGCTTGAAATTATTTCCCAAAGTTAAGAAAATCAAAATAGTGATTTATGGTTGATCACAAATAGAGTTCTCCAATTCCAACTGTAATTCAGACCCTCCAAGCACAATTGACTGGGAGATTTATCCACCCCAGAACTTCTTGTTTCCCATTCACTTATTATTAAGGTCTTGTAGGGAACCCAGGAGCTTGGCTGAGAAGTGAGAATGTTCTTTCCACTCAGCCCTGAAAGCTATCAGTCAGTCTGGTCTATTCCTCAATTTAAGAACAGGCAGACATTGGGCCCAGATCCATTCACCTGGGTCTGGGTGTAGAGAGGGTCTGTTTGAGTTCCAAGATACTCTATCGATTTGACCAGAGGCTCTAAATCCTCTGGGGTTTAGGCAGATAAGTTCAAACAAGTAGATGCATCAGTCTGTTTTGTTTCAGAATGGCTTCTTGAATTATGGTCTTCTAACCAGATACACTGGGGCTTAAATATTAACTTTGTAGACAGTTCTTCTCTCACACAAAGGAGTCAGTTCACTCCCTTTTTTCTTCAAGTACATGCTCTCCTGGGTCACACTGTATTTTAGTGCTTTAGTTTTAAACACAGGGACCAGAAATGTTTCATTTTGTTCTTACCATAAAGCCACATTTGGGAATCTGAGAATGTAATGAAATCAGTTGTGGGGGATGTAACACAGAGTGGTAGGGTCTGTGGTGAACAGGAGCAGAAATGCTTTAGAAGAGCCAGCTGGGTTTCTGCTCTGCCTGACTGCTACCTTGTAAAACTGGGCCTAGTATTGCTAGAAATCCCAGTATTCTATTTTATTTTACTTTATTCACACCATGAAGCTTTCAGGAGCTCAGTTCCAAAACTTGGGGCCTAGTATTTAAAAATCCCAGTTTTTATGTATTTACATTTACTGTTTGGCTGCACCTCTTGGCTTGTGGGAACTCAGTTCCCTGACCAGGGATTGAACCCTGGGTCATGGCAGTGAAAGCCTGTAATCCTGGGACACCAGGGAGCTCCCGATTTTAAAAGTACCCCAATTTTTAAATACTGGTAACTAACATTCATCATTTTAAAAAGAGTGTATGTGTCACCTCTGCAGGCTGAACAGTGTGTCCATCAGTTGGCTGCCTCTGATTCAGACAAAGTAAGCGGCCCTTTTCTCCCCTCCCCCTCCCTCCGGGAGGCTCTCTAGAAACCTGGGGTGGGGGTGTTGACTATGAGCCGGGAGGGGGCATGCAGGACCTACTGAGGAGAGAGATGAGTGCCTGCTAGGGTTTTGTGGGGCCAAGGACGGTTAAGAGTGGGGAAATATAGGGGGGTTAAGAATCAGCTGATTGGCAGGATGGCTGCTATCCAAAAGTCTACAAGCAATAAATGCTGGAGAGGGTGTGGAGAAAAGGGAACCCTCTTACACTGTTGGTGGGAATGCAAACTAGTACAGCCACTATGGAGAACAGTGTGGAGATTTCTTAAAAAACTGGAAATAGAACTTCCATATGACCCAGCAATCCCACTTCTGGGCATACACACCAAGGAAACCAGATCTGAAAGAGACACGTGCACCCCAATGTTCATCGAAGCACTGTTTATCATAGCCAGGACATGGAAGCAACCTAGATGCCCATCAGCAGACGAATGGATAAGGAAGCTGTGGTACATATACACCATGGAATATTATGCAGCCATTAAAAAGAATTCATTTGAATCAATTCTAATGAGATGGATGAAACTGGAGCCCATTATACAGAGTGAAGTAAGCCAGAAAGATAAAGACCATTACAATATGCTAACACACATATATGGAATTTAGAAAGATGTTAATGATAACCCTATATGCAGAACAGAAAAAAAAAAGACACAGATTTATAGAACAGTCTTTTAGACTCTGTGGGAGAAGGAGAGGGTGGGATGTTTCAAGAGAACAGCATCGAAACATGTATAGTATCTAGGATGAAACAGATCACCAGCCCAGGTTGGATGCATGAGACAAGCTCTCGGACCTGGTGCACTGGGAAAACCTAGGGGGAGCGGGTGGAGAGGGAGGTGGGAGGGGGGATCGGGATGGGGAACACATGTAAACCCATGGCTGTTTCATTCCAATGTATGACAAAATTCACTACAAAAAAAAAAAAAAAAGAATCAGCTGATTGGGTAGGATGATTTGAGAGGATAGCGTTGAAACATGTATATTACCATATGTGGAAGAGATGACCAGCCCAAGTTTGATGCATAAAACAGGGCACTCAAAGCCAGTGCCCTGAGACCACCCAGAGGGATGGGATGGGGAGAGAGGTGGGAGGGGGGTTTGGGATGGGAGACACATGTACACCCATGGCTGATTCATGTCAGTGTATGGCAAAAACCACCACAATATGGTAAAGTAATTAGCCTCCAATTAAAATAAATAAACAAAATTTTTTAAAAAAAGAATCAGCTGATTCAGGGAATTCCCTGTCAGTCTAGTGGTTTGGACTCTGAGCTTCCACCTAGGGGGCATCAGTTTTATTCCTGGCCAGGGGAACTAAGATCCCACACATGGTGTGGTTAAAAAAAAAAAAAAAATCAGCTGATTTAGAAGTAGGTATTAATATTTGGAAGGCATAAAAATAATAATAAGTAATAACTAATTTATTATTGGTCTGTTTTGGGTCAAGCACTGCCTTAACTTGAATTCTATTTGATTTTTTAAAAACCTTGGGAATTCCCTGGTGGTCCAATGGTTAAGACTCAGCACTTTCATTGTAGAGGGCCTGGGTTAGATCCTTGGTTAGGGAACTAAGATTCTCCAGGCTGTGTCATACTCAAATGAAACTAAAATAAAATTAAAAAGTAAAAATAAAAATTAGAAATCTTCTTAGGGGTCTTGATCTCAATGAAAAAGATGGATCTCCCAGAATTCTTGGCTGCAGACACTGGTTCAGGAAACACTGATCTAATATCCACAAGGTCCACGCATGATTGGGTTACACAGCTCCGTACGACTGTCCCTTCCTTTACTGAGTATGATATCAGGAGGGGGAGAGAGCAGTGAGTGAGTGAGTGACGGGGGATCTCTGCCAGGCCAGGGGAGGTCAGCGTGCACTGCGAAGGCGGCATGGTCAGCCTGGGGACCAGGGTTCCGTTCTTCCATTAGCAGACATTGGAGTGTTTTCAAGGGCCATTCAAAGTTAGCTAAGCAAAGAATCAGGGACCAGGGGAGGAAATTCCAGACGAAGGACACAATTCCCCTTCAGGAAGCACTGCAGCTGTTTGTTTGCTGAGAGATGTGCCGACAGGGGCTTTCAGCCCTCCCGACTGTCCAGGGTGAAAAACAACTGGCCCTCCCTGCCCCCTCTCCATCTGGTCCATAAACAGTAAGTGCACTGTGCTTGGCAAAGGGGGAGATATCGAGAAATTCCATCAGCGACACGGATAAAGCTCATGATCGTGCCAGACCCTGAGAGGTACAGGGGTGTGCCTATGTGTGTATGTATATATCATCTTCTTAGAGAAGTGAATAAAGTCAAGGTCAGGTACTTGAGACCTTCTTGGTCTGTAGGTTTTTTACTTTCTCTGCAATTACTTTACAAGCCGGTAGAAAATTAAATGGGCGATACATGTACCATTCCTACCAAACCAAAGATCAAAAGAGGACTGGGAGGTGGGCGTTGTGTACCAGGTCACTCCCCCCAGAAGGGCAGGTTAGTTGACCACCCCCACCTCTCTCCCCCCACCCACACACACACCAGGTCTGAGAGTGGAAAATAACTGATGTTTCTAGGAAGAAGGGCAAATGTTCCTGCAATATCTTGCAGGGGCCCATTTATCACATTCAAACAACAAAACAGACAACATTGCTCACAAATGAATGGAAACCCTTGAATGTGACTGAGAATGAGGCCCACGTGGCTGGGTGCTGGATTTAGAGAGGAGACCCGCTGAGTTTGGAAAAGCCACCCTAGAAAGTTCCAAAAGTGATGGATGATCGGAAAAAGTGGCAATTAGCAATACCCTGGGCTTGTGAATAGTGCCCCATGGAGGCTCTGTGGGATAAATCTACAGGCTTTTGTAGGACTGAAAAAGAGGCTCTTATAACAATTCTAAACAGAGGTGCATTTGAGGTTCCTATTGCCAGCACCTTTTAACGAATAAAAGGTAATTAATGTTAATGAATAGTGCTAATTAGGCGCCCACGTGTGAATTCCTCTGCCCCAGTTACTGGATGAGCAACGACCTGTCCCCACATAGCTGACTACACGCTAAGAAGCGCCAGGAATCTTCCCAAATGAGATCAGAAGCACGCCCCAAAACTGGACAGCAGAGATGAAAACGCAGGATAATTATATCCATCATGATTCTCTCCAGAAGACTCTCTGAGAGGAGCATATTAAGCAAGCGATTTAGGGAGTGGGTGTTTGCTTACCAAGTACATTTGCTTTAGAAAGAATTAATTGGAGGGTTTGTTTCTAGATGGTTAACTATTTGACTGAAGAGAGAGGATGGAGCTGAGAAATTTAAAGGTGGCTAGGATCTTTAGCAGGAGAGTCTGAGAAGCACTAATAAAACACCCCGCTGGAGTACTCTTGCCTAGAGAACCCCACGGATAGAGGAGCCTGGTGGGCTACAGTTCCTAGGGTCGCAAAAGTTAGACATGAGTGCAGCGACTTAGCAGGCAGGCAGGCATGCAAAATGAAAAGCATGCATTTGTACAAAAAGATACACTGAAATGCATTCTTGAAGAGTTGCTGGCAAATAAAAGGTAGAAGGCATTATGAGGTGGCTCTAGAAATTCTATTGCCTGTTAATAATAGGGTTTCCCTGGTGGTTCAGATGGTAAAGAATCTACCTGCAATGTGGGAGACCTGGGTTTGATCCCTGAGTCAGGAAGATCCCCTGGAGAAGGAACTGGCAACCCACTCCAGTATTCTTGCCTGGATAATCCCATGGATAGAGGAGCCTGGCAGGCTAGAGTTCATGGGGTCACAAAGAGTCAGACACGACTGAAGCAACTTAGCATGCAGCACATTAATAATGCCAAGAATCACCCCTGTTTGTTTTGGAATTCCCACGTTCAGATCCCCTGTGTTCACAGGTAAGGTACTTTCCTTTCTGCACAACACGTGCTTGCCTTGGACAGTAGGAGAGAGGCTCTGAGCCTGGGTCACACGGCCTGGGCCTCGTCTGCATAAGGTTTATTAATGGATGGATGACAAACTGCACTTGGGTTTCTCCTCTCCCTTGGCCTGGTGAATCTGCAACCAGAAAAGCCAGTTAGGTGTCCTGCACAGTCAGGGGTGGGGGCTGATGGAGAAGAAGCAGGTGGACTGGCTTTGTGGGGTGCTTTTCAGAGTGGGGGATCCTCTGAGAGCTTCAGGTGTTAGTCGCTCAGTTGTGTCAGACTCTTTGTGACCCTCCATGGACTATAGCCCCCCAGGCTCCTCTGTCCATAGATTTCCCCAGGTAACAATACTGGAGTGGGTAGCCATTCTCTTCTCCAGGGGATCTTCCTGACCCAGGGATTGAACCCAGGTCTCTAGCATTGCAGGCAGATTCTTTACCATTTGAGTCATCAGGGAAGGCCCCTCCCCACCAGTGCCAGAGAGCTTCAAAATGTATTGTAAACTTGAGAATGAAATTCATCACGGACTCCCACCCTGGTGCCTGCAAGGTGATAAGCACACAGGATCTGGGGAGGGAACTGGGTAAAAAGAATACTTTTCACAAAACCAGAGGATTGTGGGATTTCTAAACAGGTCGTCACAGACAATTGAGACAGTGGTCAACACAGAGGCTCACGTGTTATTCTTATTTTGATTATTGTTCCATGTCTAGAAATGGATCACATCAACCCCCATCACACAAAGAGCAATTGACATTGGTATTTTAGGCCCAAATCGGAGATTGCAATCACTCGTCACTAACAGTACTTTCATAAAAGTAATTTTAGCAACTCTTACATGAGAGACACTAATTGTCTTCAGATGTCCTCTGTACCCTCCTTCCTTTAATAATAGAACCCTAGAGTTTTAGCTGACACACAGTCATCTAATTAAGGACATTTCCCAACCTCCTTCAAAATGAGGTGTGGGCATGTTGCTAGACAAATAACAACAACAACAATAATAGTATATCTTACAGTCTAATATGTGTTAGGTAACTATTCTAAGTGCTTTACATATACTAACCCATTTAAATTTCACAATAACCCCATAAGGATTAGGAAACAGAGACATTGACTTGGCCATGACTACAGATGGTAAGTGGGAGAAATGGGGATTTTTTTAACCCAAAAAGTGGAGCCTCAGAGATTGCCTTCTAGCTCACATTCGGCCCAGTGGAATTTGAGTAAGACTTTCTAGGTCATGCCCTCAAAGGGGAGAGGTTTGCTCCCCATCTCCCCATCTTTCCTTCCTGCCAGCGGGAACTCACCATCTTAAACTACAAGCGGGAAGCTGCCTGGGCTCAGTGGTAAAGAATCCACCTACCAGTGGAGGAGACAAAGGTTCAATCCCCGGTCCGGGAAGAATCCACATGCCGCGGAGCAACCAAAGCCCGTGTGCCAGAGCGCTAGAGCCTGAGAGCGGCTGCTGATGCCCGCACGCCCTGGAGTCAGCGCTCCGCAGCAAGAGAAATCACTGCAGTGAGAAGCCTGCCCACCGCAAACAGAAAGTAGCTCCTACTCTCAGCAGCTGGAGACAGCCTGCGCAGCAACGAAGAACCCAGTGCTGCCAAAAAGAAATAAATCTTAAAGTAAAAAAAGAAAAAGAAGGAAGCTGCTCATTGAAGATGATAGGATAAGATGAAAGGCTTGGTACCCAACACCACATAACCTATCTTCCTAGATGCCTTTGTGATCAGCTTGTGACAGGAGAGAGAGGGAAATCTTTGTCCAGTTTTAACCATTGCTGTTTGGAGAGAGAAGAGCAGTCTTCTTTACAGTAAAACTGTAAGAACATAACCTAATGAGCCCACCTTAGGTCAAGACTGAGGTTCTGGAAGGAAGGTCATGTCTTTGAGCATCTACTGCACACCCAGTGTCTTCACAGGTCATCTCATTCACTCCCCACAGAAGCTCTGCAAATAGGCATGGTTAGCCTGTATCTGGAACGAGGAATCTGAGGCTCAGGGTAGTTAAGTAATTTGCCTAAGATCACACAACTTGTAGGTGGATGCGCTGAGATTTCAACAACCCTTTTTCCAACGGCCTCTTTTCCACTACTCCCAGGGATGCTCTGGGGAAAGGTAACTCATTTACGAGAAGCATTTCTACACCATCTGTATCATGATCCATAACCCTATTATGAGTTGCTCCAAAAAGCCATCTGATCAGATTGGTACTCTTAATTCCATGTTGTAGATGAGAAAACAGACAAGACAAGCAATTATACCCTCAACATCCACAGAGGGTCTAGATTTAGAAGTCGCAGCTGCAGAAATTCAAGGCTGATGATTGCTCTATAAAGAGAACCAATTTGAGAACCAAGATATCCTTATTGTTGAAACTTAAGACATGTCTTCTCATTTTTCAAGAATCTTAATGGTGGGGGATAGAAGTGGAGGAGATCAGTTGCTAATGAGATGGAAGTGTTGTGTTTAAGTTTTAGAGATTTTTCCTATTTGACAATTCAAGGTTTGTTGGTCACATCAGAGCTTCTGAGTCACAGGGAACAGTCACATAAAGGCCCCCAACCTGGAAGCTGGCCCTCCTATAGAGACAGAGGTGGTGGTCACTGAGGTTCTCAGCCACTCTGGCCACAGACAACCTCAAGATGGCAGACCTGAAGACCCCCAAGTCCTTAGAAATGTTTTGCCTTATCTTGTGTTTCCAGTAGAAAACCAGCTTTCTCTGTTCCTGGTTTATCTGTAAGAAATGGTGACCAAAAGTTCTCTATTCCATTTCTCTTGGGTTAACAGGGCAGCCAGACCATGCTGGACGTTACATCTCCACCCAAATTCCCAAGGAGGGGCCCAAGAGAGTAACTTATGCCCACTGCCTGCCCCCTCATCCCATCAACATCCAATGGCTGGTGCATCGCAACCCTGTGGATCCGTGGGAATGGGGGCATTCCCACGGAAATAACAGCCACCAGATAACTTAGTGCAGGAGTCCTGAAGCCTAGCTGCACATTGGTCATCTGGGGAACTTAACAAACTTAACAAAGAAACCAAAGTCCAATCCCCACCCCCAGAAACTTTGGTTTCATTTCTCTGGATGAGGTGGTATATGGAACCCTGGCATCAGTGTTTTGGGGAAATTTTCCCAGGGGATTCCTTGTAGCCATAGAAGGGTGTTTGCAATGTATCTCTATAGCAAAGAGGAATATTTTCAGAAATATTTTAAGCAGTGCGTTCTGAAGAGCTGTTTGTTTTGCTGTGATTTGTCACTGGCTCCATTCCTCTCTTATGTTACAGAAACATCTGAAGATCTTGCTACCCGTGGTCCCCAGAACAGCCACAGCAGCATTGGCACCGCAGAAGCTTGGGCCCCGCCCCAGGCCAGTTGGGCTGGACTCTGCATTTTAACAAAATCCTTGGTGCTTCCGTGCATACTAGAAGCACCGCTTTAAGCCCTGGTTCTCGAACCTGGTTGCACATGGGAGTCACCTGAAAGTCATGTCCAACCCTTTGCGACCCCGTGGACATGGACATGGGGTGGGTAGCCTTTCCCTTCTCCAGGGGATCTTCCCAACCCAGGGATCAAACCCAAGTCTCCCACATTGCAGGCAGATTCTTTAGCAGCTAAGACACAAGGGAAGCCCAGAGTCACTTGGGGAGTATTAAAAACTACTGAGGCCAGGCTCCACCCCCAAAGATTCTGATTTAATTGGCCTGAGGTACAGCCTGGGTGGAGGAGGAAATGGCAACCCACCAGTGTTCTTGCCTGGAGAATCCCATGGACAGAGGAGCCTGGCGGGCTACAGTGCATAGGGTTGCAAAGAGTTGGACACGACTTAGTGACTAAACCGACCATAGACCTCCCCAGGTGATCGTGATAGACAGCAACGTTTCTGAGCTATGGTCTTAAGAGTCTTCCCTTCCCACACACCCTATCCCACTTTTCTCCATGTATCCTCCCCCCTCCCCACAAAAAAAAAAAAAACAACTAGGGGAGTAGTCCCAAAGATCCCACATCTATTAGGATGGTGAACTCCAAGAAAGCAGTTATCTTATTTGTACTCTTTGCTTTAGGCTTAAGGATGGTAAACAGTTCCAGGAAAAAATATAGTCCTAAAGATTCGACTTGAGCTTTTACAAGAATTGATTTGGCCTGTCTAATTCTCTACCCCTTCCCTCTCCAGAGCCACACCCCTAGGTGTCCACCTGGAGTTCTTGCCAAGCCACTGCTTGAGGACAGGGGTGGCTGCTGCTGTTTAGTTGCTAAGTAATGTCTGACTCAGTGGAAGAAGAATCAAAGAGCCTCTTTGGTGATGGACAGGGAAGCCTGGCATGCTGCAGTTCATGGGGTCACAAAAAGTCAGACACAACTGAGCAACTGAACTGAACTGAATGTCTGACTCTGTGACCCCATGGACTGTAGCCCTCCAAGGCTCCTCTGTCCATGGGATTTCCCAGGCAAGAATCCTGGAGTAGGTTGTCATTTCCTCCTCCAGGGCATCTTCTGTGATTGAACTTGCATCTCCTGCTTAGCAGGCAGATTCTTTACCACTGAGCCACCTGGGAAGGGAGAATAAATATTAGGCTTCCAGACACTCACCTCTGTGTCCACAGCACAGGACTGCATTATTGTTTTTTAAATTGATTTGACATCTCAACTCAGGGAAATTTTCCATTTTGCTTTGAATCTCAGACTTCTGGGCAGCTCGGTTTATGCTTTTCCCCTTCTCTGAGCAGTTAAACTGGAAAGCACTCCAGAGTCCCTCAACCAGGGCAGATAGCATCAGAGGGAAATAATCGAAAACCATGGCAGAACAATTATCCTTTTATACAAGGTGACCTTTGCTGGGGGAGAGGACTTCTTTGATTTATTATTCTCTAAATGAACCTCACAGGAAAGGGTCTGTCCTCTTCCCTGAATGCCCATCACCCCAGTCCTGGGCTTTTCTATGTCACCTTTCAATTTCACCAGCTCCTTCCTTTTCCTTTTCTTGGGAAAAGAATCATGTTTCCTAAAATGGGTTGAAGCAGATGTTGAAACTCAAAACCTGAGAACTTAAATCTGTAAGAGCTTGGCAGCCTTAGTGAATGATGAAACACTCGCACAGTAGAGGAAGACAAAATGATCTGAGAGGTAGGTCATCTTCCCATACCTGGCTCCAAGAAGCAGCCGTCTGGAACTGTGAAAACAGGACGCTGTTCCTTAGATTTTCCTGAACCAGGCCTTGAAGTCAAAGGGTAATCTCCTGCGTGACCGGGTGGGTTTGAGGTTGCCTGTCCAACTGCCACTCATACCCCTCCTTCCCTGTAGGCTGAGGATGGCGGGAGAATGAGTTTGATCTGTCCCTTAGCCCCATGGCTGGTCCCTGATTGGTTCAAAGCAGTAGCGGTAATCCTGTTTCTGCATCCTGATTGGCTGGATGGAACCTCGGTCTCCTGCATTGCAGGCAGATTCTTGTTATCATTTGAGCAACCAGGGAAGCCCTGATTGGTCGGAAGAGCGGCCTATCGGGTGAAGGGGAGCCGGACTGAGGGCCAAACCTAATAAGGGAGGAAGACAGCGGGAAAGCAGAGGGGCAGTCCTCAACGAGGTCCGGAGGAGTCCGCGCGCATCCACAGCCCAGCGTCCTCCGCCCCGGGTCCAGACAAATCTGCGGCGTGTGTCCCATCACGCTTCTGAGAGCTTCTCAAGGGACCAAGCTCAGGTGCCCAGAGCCTGTGGCTAACTTAACTTCCCTTCCCTTTCTCTCTTCCTAGCTTTTCTCTCCCGTTCTCTTCAGATTCCAAAATACACTCCTTGTGCTAAAATGCTCCTCTCGTGTCTGTTTCGGGGGGACTCTAAGCTACGGCAGGTTTGTCCGGGTCGAGCTTTTAGACCGAATGGGTAGCTCCCTCTTCAGGGGTGCTGTTGTCCCTGGTCTCTACTAGACAAGCTCCTACTTACCCCCCAGGGTCCAGCTTCGGCCTGTCCTTCTGTGCTAGTTCTTCTAGAAGTCTTAGTCACGGCCTCCCTCAGGCCATCACTGGACTGTGAACAACACACGACCGTTGGATTGAACTTATCAGACACAGACATTTACCTGGCAGCCTTTCTTCTGGACTGAGTACCTTGAGGCTAGGCACCTTTTCCCCAGGGCCTTGCACAGACCATAGCACACAGCTGTCACTCGAATATTTGTTATGAATATTTGTATGAATCCATGTCCTGATAGCAAGGTGGTTGTTTTACATCATCAGTTTTGGATGGTTCGCTACATAGCAGGAGCCAACCAGAACAGCCACTGTTAACTTCTCACCTGTGCAAGCTACTTTTCACCTCGTGCAAGCTACTTGGGTTTTTCTGGGGACTCAGCTGGTAAAGAATTCATTTGCAATGCAGGAGACCAGAGTTTGATCCCTGGGTCAGGAAGATTTCCTGAAGAAGGGAATAGCAACGCACTCCAGTAGTCTTGCGTGGAGAATCCCATGGACAGAGAAGCCTGGTGGGATACAGTCCATGGGGTCGCAAAGAGTCAGACACGACTTAGCAACTAACACTTTCATTTCACTTTCACACTACTTAAACTTTCAGGTCCTCATCAGAAAAATGGGGATGATAAGATAGTACCTGCTGTCTAACTGGGCTTTAAGTTAAAAGATTCGTGCCTAACATGAAGTAAATGCCCAAGGAATACTTTCCCTGGGGCTCTCACTTGCAGGGCCAAGCACTGAACTCATGATCCTGCAGAGATGTTTAATAACCAACACAGCTGGCTTTCCAACGTGACCCTTTTCAGCAGCTTCAGTTCTGAGACTAATTCCTCTCCCAAAAGTTTAGGTCTTCACCTGCCACAGGTGGTGTTTATCTGGGCTGTAGGAGGCAGGGGCTTGTGGCACATGGGCACTTCTGCAGCCTTTCCCTGGCCCCACCCAAGGCCCAGAGGGCTCCCTTTAACTGCTGGTAGAGGAAACACCCTTCCAAGTTGCCTTAATCACTGATTTTCACAACATCCTGCTGCCATTGTACAGAAGCTGAAGCAGCCAGCCTGTGATGGCTTGGCAAAGGCCTCATCTCCCCTCTCTCCCATCACCTGCTGAGGCTCCCAAGCGGCTCAAGAGGGCAGACTCCAGGGCAGTCTGGTACCAAAACAGGATGGGAAAGGGTAGAGAGGAGAGCAAAGCGGGGCAGAGCGGAAGTCCTCCAGCCCAGCACCAGTGTCCTGATTGAATTTTCAGGCGGAAAACCGGAAAAGCTCAAAAAAGATGAAATCACTCACCCAAGGATACAAGGAAATAGATAGTGCTCCCCAGAGGGATGGCCCAGTCATTCTTCTTATAAATAGGTCTTTGAAAGCAAGTTCCTTGATGTTATCAGAGCAAGACTTTTTAAAAAAATATTTTGGTGGTAGTGGAGGGATGGGACACAAGCTAAATATATTTGAATCTTCTTTTAAGTCATATTTATGTCAAGTGCTCTTTCTCTCTCTCTCTTTTTTGGCTGCAGCTCAAGGCTCATGGGATCCTAGTTCCCCAACCAGGGACTGAAACCCCCCAACACCCTCCCACCAGTCCCAGCAGTGAAACTGCAGAACCCTAACCACTGGACTACCAGGGGATTCTCCAATGTCAAGTAGTCCTGTTGGGAAAATGTTTCCCTCACCAGTTGGGCCTGGGGCTGGGCTGAGAGTGGGGAGACACTAATTCAGGTCACTCCCTCGAAGCAGAGCGGGACCCTGTGGTTCTCATCCCAGTCCCACCCCGTGTCCTTTGCCTGCCTTTTATCTGTGGAAAACTTTACTCAAATAATAAGTTTAATCAGAGATGTGAGAAATGCAGAAACAAAGGAAAACAGTCAAAGGAGACCAAATAATAATGCAGTGATTAAGCACAGTCAAGGACCTTTAGTTCTTTCTCCAGGGCTATAGATAATATTCTGAGCCATATCCTGTGAGCTGTCTTAGAGATACCAAAACCCCAGGTGGAGAAGTTAACTATATGATGACCAGACTGTACCCAGGACACGAGCTGCCACAATTCTGAGAACTGGCCTCAAAGAAATGGGAACAAATGGACCCTGGAAGTGAAGATTAACGGGACCTCAAACAAGATGACGCTGGGCAGACCACCGATGACCAGACGGTGGTCTGGTCGATGATCAAGATGACTGTCAGAGATGACTGCTGTTTCTGCATGTAGCCCCCACCCCCACACTCTGTATATAAAAGCTCTTGCCCCACAGGTTGCTTGGGGATTGAGGGATGAAGGAGAGAGTCGGCCTTTGGACAGATGTCCATCCTCCCCCCTTCCCCAGTTGCCAGCAGCTGAAATAAAGCAAACTTGGTAGCTCAGCTGGTAAAGAATCCGCCTGCAATGCAGAAGACCTGGGTTCAGTCCTTGGGTTGGGAAGATCCCCTGGAGAAGGGAAAGGCTACCCACTCCAGTATCCTGGCCTGGAGAATTCCATGGACTGTATAGTCTATGGGGTTGCAAAGAGTCGGACACGACTGAGTGACTTTCACTTCTTTTCTTTCCTTTCCACCAACCTGGCCTGTTTATTGGCTTTTAAGCAGCAAGCAACTGGACCCCACACAATTTTCAGTGACACCTTTGAACCCTGGAAATCAGTGGTCTTGAAAGGAAAGACACCCAACATTCTTGCCACTTTTCCAAGTAGGTTGACAGAATGATTTCCACTCAGTTCTTCCTTTCTTCATATGTTTCAACTAAGTCTGGATTCTAATAGTGACTGAACAGACATGTTTGTCTCTCTTGCTAGTGAGCAGTCAATATTTGCAGTATCTAAGGACTACATACTGCAGGCAAATGCCAGAGGCTTGGACCTACTTCAGACATGAGCAAAAGTCGGCCCATTTTAACTATCACTGGCCCCTTGATCTCCCTGAGCCTTATCTGAGAGGCAGGAGTGTAGTCAGAAGCACAGATTCTGAAGCCAGAAGAACTGGCTTTGAATCCTAGATCTGCCATTTCTAGGTGTGTGACTTTTGGCAACTAACTTAAACTCTCTGTGCCCTGGATTCCTCATATATGTATACATACACACATAAACACACACACACATATGTATAGCTGAGGGCTTCCCAGTTGATGCTAGTGGTAAAGAACCAACATGCCAATGCAGGTAGACATAAGAAATGCAGGTTTGATCCCTGGATTGGGAAGATCCCTGGGAGGAGGGCACACCAACCCACTCCAGTATTCTGGCCTGGAGAATCCCATGGATAGAGGAGCCTGGCAGAGTATAGTCCATGGGGTTGTATAGTCGGACGTGACTGAAGTGATTTAGCATGCACGCTTGTATAATCGAATCACGTTACTGTTACTTTGAAATACTGTAAATCCACTATACTTTAATAAAGAAAAAAGAAATCCCTGACCTCTGGAGCTGACATTCTAATGCTGTTGGTTGTAGACTCAGAGGTAGAGTTATCATGAGGTCATGGCCACAAGCTCCTCTATTGCACAGGCCCTTCCAAAAGCTCAGTGAGGGTCCCTACCAATGCCTTTACATTTCTTGCCTAATTTTGTATTCATCACTGTGTGTTTTCTTTCTCCAAGAGAACCCTCAAAACTGCAAAAGCCTGGGACTTCACTGTGGTGCAGTGGTTAAGATTCTGTGCTCCCAATGTAGGGGGCCCAGGTTTGATCCTGGGTCAGGGAACTAGCTCCCACACACAGCCCAACGGAGTTCACAAGCCACAACCAAAGATCCCTCACTCCCCAACAAAAACTGAATATCCTGCAGGCTGCAACTAAGACCTGTGCAGCCAAAAATAAATAAATAAGTATGAAAAAAGAATATTGGGACCTGAACCCAATATTCTTCTCTACAGTGGCTTGGATCCAGCATCCAAACCAGAGACAACCCATATTTGTCAAAATATCATGTAACAAGTATTCAGGGTTTTTTTATTTTTTTCTCTCACAATGTACCTACTACTCAGATATCTGCAATACACATGCAAATATAACTTCTAACCTGCCCCCACGGAGTGGCCTGTTTGGACGGCAAACCAGACTTTGCTCTAAGGGCCTCTGTACACAGAGCATGCGCAGCCCACCTCAGCCCCACCCCCACAGCTGATGTGGGAAAAGTATTTGTCAATAGGCACAGCCATTAAAGACCCATGCAGAAAATTTACTTCATAGGTTCTAAGTCCCTCTAGAAAAATGTTTGCTTTTTCAACTGGGAATATCTAAGCAAGTAGATTTTATTTTTAATGTGGACTTTTTTTTTTTTAAAGAAGAATAAAGTTTATTAGAGTGGGGTGGGGGTGGGGAATCACTGAGAGTACAGCAAGCCGGCTTCCTGATAACCAGGAGAGGAACTCTGAATGGGGGGGTCTTTGGTCTGCTTTGGTCTGGGCCATCTTTAAAGTCTTCACTGATTTTGCAATATTGCTTCTGTTTCGTGTTTTGATTTTTTGGCCCTGAGGCATGTAGGATCTTAGCTCCCCAACTGCGGATCGAACCCGCACTTCCTGCACTATGAGGTGAAGTCTTAACCACTGGACCACCAGGGAAGTCACCTAAGCAGGTAGATTCTAAATAGTTGGTTTCATATCAGTTATCTTGTGCTATTTATTGCCATTATGGAAAAAAAAAAGTATAAAACAGAATTGCCTGTCATATAGATCTCTGGGGGGAATTACATGCAAAATTAATTTACTCTTTAAGCCAGAGAGCATATATAATTACCTGCTGTTGTTAGGACTGCAGTTTTAAAAACTTCTGGGAATAGCAATGGGTGAAAAAGGAAGGATTTGGATGGGTGCTTTCAAATAATGACTCCATTGGCTTTGGTTTATTAACTCTGATATTAAACTACTATATAGATAGCATACTTGTTCCAGGAGTTAATTATATTTAACCTTCTCCGTGTATCCAAATGCCCACACAACTTTCAAAAATTGTGCTGGGCAATCTTGCTTTTAGTATTTTTTTTTTTACTCTTTTTTTTTTTTTATTGTAGTGGATTTTGTCATACATTGAAATGAATCAGCCATGGATTTACATGTATTCCCCATCCCGATCCCCCCTCCCACCTCCCTCTCCACCTGATCCCTCTAGATCTTCCCAGTGCACCAGGTCCGAGCGCTTGTCTCATGCATCCAACCTGGGCTGGTGATCTGTTTCACCCTAGATAATATACATGTTTCGATGCTGTTCTCTTGAACCATCCCACCCTCGCCTTCTCCCACAGAGTCCAAAAGACTGTTCTATACATCTGTGTCTCTTTTTCTGTTTTGCATATGGGGTTATCATTAACATCTTTCTAAATTCCATAGCAATCTTGCTTTTAAAAATGCCTTTCAAGTGTTTCGGACAAGGATAGATTGCAAGTTTGGGACTGACATGCACACACTGCTATATTTAAAATAAATAACCCATGAGGATCTATTCTATAACACATGGATTCTGCTTAATGCTCTGTAATAAGCTAAATGGGAAAAGAATAGATGCATGTATATGTTTAACTGAATCATTTTGCTATACACCTGAAACTAACAAAACATCGTTAATCAACCTGGTCACCCTAGTTCTACTTCAGGTCATGCTGGGTCTAGGTGTCTCCCTAGAGAGACAGATGTTTACTGAAGGATTAACTACCGGTCACAAATGGACCAGTATTTCCTTCTGAGTTAGACTGACTAAGCCCATTGCTAAGGATTTCATTCTATTTACTGTATCATGCTGGAGTCTATTAGCTAATCAGCAACTGGCCATTAGTATGCTGGGGAAAAAATGAATGAGAGTTACAGCCATATCCCAAGCAGAGGAAAACAAAGGAGATGAATGTGACCAAAAGCCAGGGAGTGTTCCAAGCACAGGAGTGAGCCCAGAATCTGTTTTTATTTTTAACGTTGGCTGCACTGGCTTGTCACTGCCCCTTTGGGCTTCTCTAGTTGCCGCACCCAGGCTTCGTGGTCCTGACCGGGGAGCAGACCCGGGTCCCCTGTATTGGAAGGTGGACTCTTAACCACTGGACCACGAGGCAAGTCCTTGTTTTTTTTAACTGAATATAGTTGATTTACAATGTGGTGTTGGTTTCTGGTGTATAGCAAAGTGATTCAGATATACATACATATATGTATATCTGTACATATAAAAGGAATATATGTATAATACACATATATATTATTTTCCATAATGGTTTATTACAGAATACTGAATATAGTTCCCTATGCTATACGGTACTACCTTGTTATCTCAGAATCTCCTTATTTAACAAGATCTGCTACTGGGACTTCCCTGGTAGTCCAGTGGTTAAGACTCTGTGATTCTACTTCAGGGGGTGTGGGTTTGATCACTGGTTGGGGAACTAAGATCCCACATGCCAAGTGGTGCTGCCAAATAAATAAATAAGTAAAGTATACCTGGTGGCTCAGACAGTAAAGAATGTGCCTGCGATGCCGGAGACCTGGGCTCGATCCCTGGGTCAGGAAGACTCCCTGGAGAAGGGAATGGCTACCCACTGCAGTGTTCTTGCTTGGAGAATTCCATGGACAGAGTAGCCTGGTGAATTACAGCCCAAGTCACAAAGACTTGGACACAACTGATTGACTAACACACTCTCACACAAGCATGTCTGGATGTTAAAAAAATCCAACCACCAAAGTTTGGAAGAAATGCAGTCCACCCAACAGTCAAAAATTAAGCTCTTTCAGTATTTTCAGTAATATCACAGCTGGAAACATAAAATTATTTATAGTGTATGACAGCTGTGACTGGAGAATGATATATTTTGATCTTGGAAAAATAAAAATGATGCTTTATGAAATTTTAATAACTATTTAATCCTTTATGAAAAAAATGTAGACCACTTAGGGAAAGGCATACGAAGATTCAGTTTTAATTCAGTAGTTTGCTTTTATTTATCAGAGTACTAGAAATCATTTTGATGTATAAATTTATTCATGTGGAAATTATTCCCAAAACATAAATTATAGGGCCACTAAAAATGGAATAAGGTTTCCCTCTGATAATGAGGATTATTCAGAAACATTTTCACTGGGTAATTTGAGACTTAGAGCTGTTCAAGAAAAGTCTAAGTTTTCCTTCCCCAAATTATTAAAGCAATAAAAATTTATTGTGTAATATTCTATCAATTAAAGAAATGACAGAAATGAAAATTAGTTCTTCCCTATTCTGCTTTCCAGAAGTAACCATCATTTTCACTTTCAAGTTAAGTGGGATTTTTTTTTTAAGTGGGATTTTTAAAAAACAAATCTTTAAAGCTTAAAGAATTATGTTTTGTGCACAAAAGTGAAAAAAATTAGTAACAGCAATGCAGAGATCCTTTTTCCAAGGGGCAATTTCTCTTTTTCTTCTCGATGGCATAAAAATCAATTTCCAATCAGAAAGCTAAGATATAGTGATCAAAAAAAAAACACTTCTTTTTTTAAATTTTTATTTTGAAATGATTATAGTCTTGTCATGGACTAAATATTTGCCTCGCCAAAATTCATATATCGAAGCCATAATCCCCAATGTGATAGCTTTAAAGGTAAATTAGGTCATGAGACTGAAACCTTCACAGATGGGATTAGTGGCCTGAGGCCAGACAGCTGGCTTGCAGCCTTTCTGCTCCATAAGGATACAACCCAGGGGAGGCCTCTCACAGATACAGATCATGGCAGCCCTCTGATTTCAGAGTTCCAGCCTCCCGAGCTATAAGAAATAAATTTCTGCTATATACAAGCCACCTGAACTAAGAAAAGTCTCAAAAGAAGTTGCAAAAATAGGAGAGAGAGGAACTCCCTTGGTGGTCCAGTGGTTAAGAATCTGCCTGCCAGCATAGGGGACACAAGTTCAATCCCTGGTTTGGAAAGATCCCACATGCCTCAGAGCAATTAAACCTACAAGCCTCTGCTCTAGAGCCCGCGCTCCGCAACAAGAGAAGCCACTGCAATGAGAAGCCTGTGCACTGCAAGTAAAGAGCAGCCCCCATTCACTGCAACTAGAGAAAGCCTGCACACAGCAGTGAAGACCCAGCATAGCCAAAAATAAATAAATAATTTAAAAAATAGCTCAGAAGTACCAGGTACCCTTCCCCAAGACTACAAAGTTACATCTGACATAACTATGGTGTCCTATCCAAACCAGGAAATTGACTAGATCATTTCTTTTTGAAACACCAAGTATTTGGGGGGAAATCCTGCCATAGATATGATGAAGCCTATTGGATTTTTTATATTCAAATAAAATTATTCTACAAGGTATCTATACAGTAGAAGGGCCTAGTAACCACCATCACTATTATATGTAACCTGAGATCAAGTCACTGTCCTAGATAGATGTCAAAACAGAATATTTCATGGGCTTTGATGGACTATGTATTGATTTAAATATCATGTTTAAATAAGCTGAGGGCTTCCCCTGCAGTCCAGTGGTTAAGACTCTGCCTTCCAATGCAGGCGGTGAGGATTCAATCTCTGGTCAGGAAACTAAGGTCCCATATGCCTCAAGGTATGGCCAAAAATTAAAAAAATAAATAAGCTGAATCTAAAGTAACAAAATATACTAATGGAAACTTTAGTTTATCCTTAGTGGTTATGAGACTGTAAATGCATTTTTCTTTAAAGTACTATTTAAATGCATCAAGTACACTCTGGAACTGCTTCAAATGGAAGTAAACAGCATACACAATCACAGAACTTACTGCACCAACATTTTAGCTATTAACAGAAAAGCCTGCCTCCCAGGCCACATTGAGCATTAGTTCCTCAAAAGCACTGTTTACATTTACTTTGGAAACACCTACATTTGGTGCATCTTTTCCTTCATTCTTGAGGTTGCCTTTAGGAAAATCCAAGAACACAAATAATAAGTTAATGTGGGTATTCCCAAGTACAGTTTTACAGTTAGTAGGCAGATGGTTTGGGGCTTGGAAAACATAATGACAGTATATTTTTATATGCCAGAACTATTGAACAGGAGAACACAGCAGATCAAAAGACTTTTCAAGATTAAAAAAAAAAATCAATTTATTTGTTCAAGAAATACTTACTGATGATCACCTGGTAGGCAGGCACAGGCCTGGGCATTGGATACACAATGCTGGATTAACGTTTTTTTTTAATTCACAAGTTTTTCTATTGACCCCTCTGGTAGGATCTGAAAAAAGTGAAAGTATTAGTTGCTCAGTTGTGTCTGACTCTTTGTGACCACGCCAACTGTAGCCCACCAGGCTCCTCTGTCCATGGAATTCGCCAGGCAAGAATACTGGAGTGGGATGCTATCCTCTTCTCCAGAGGTTTTTCCCAACCCAGGGATCTAGAAAGCACCAAAATCAAAACTTGCAAAATGGGTGTGAGGTCACTGGAAAAAAATTCTAGAGATAAAAATGGAGTACTTTCTAAAGAGATCCTGAATATATGATATTCTTCATGTCTTAGAGAATACTATGTGGAAAAACATTCACATAAAGATTGTGGACGGACTGAAAAGTGGTTCAGAAGAATAAGACTACAAATGGAAATTTTATTACTCATATATATGTTATATATACATGCATGGTATATATATATGTGTAATATGTGTATACACATATAAATATGTGTATATTACACATATATATGTGTAATATGTATCATATATACACATGATATATATGCATGAATCAATAAATATGTTCTCCTACATAAATGCAAGAGGGATATATGATAAAATCTATGTCTAAATAAGTTTATTAAAAAGGCCAAAGACATCCAGAAAGAAAAAAAAATATTTTTCAACAAATGGTGTAGAAACAATGGATATCTATAAGAAAACAAAAATGAATCCCATCCCCTACTTTATACCACATACAAAAATTAATTTTATGGTTGAACATTTTCAAAATAAAGTGATGGAAATAAAATATGTCTAAAACAGCTCTTGGAAGAAAAGTTATGACCAACCTAGATAGCATATCAAAAAGCAGAGACATTACTTTGCGAACAAAGGTCCATCTAGTCAAGGCTATGATTTTTCCAGTTGTCATGTATGGATGTGAGAGCTGGACTATAAAGAAAGCTAAGCACTGAAAAATTGATGCTTTTGAACTGTGGTGTTGGAGAAGATTCTTGAGAGTCCCTTGGACTGCAAGGAGATCCAACCAGTCCATCCTAAAGGAAATCAGTCCTGGGTGTTCATTGGAAGGACTGACGCTGAAGCTGAAACTCCAATAGTTTGGCCACCTGATGTGAAGAACTGATGCATTTGAAAAGACCTTGATGCTGGGAAAGATTGAAGGCAGGCAGAGAAGGGGACAACAGAGGATGAGATGGTTGGATGGCATCACCGACTCAACGATCATGAGTCTGAGTAAACTCCAGGAGTTGGTGATGGACAGGGAGGCCTGGCATGCTGCAGTCCTTGGGGTCTCAAAGAGTTGGACGTTACTGAGTGACTGAACTGAACTGAAAACAGCTCAATCAATCAATATAAGATAAAAATTCCAAGTGGTAAGGAGTCAGTGTCTCCTAATTTAATTGACAGGGCTTTTTTTTTTCTTTTTCAATTGTACATATGATAATAATGTATCTTACAGTTCACAGAATTTCAGATTTGAAGAAATACGGTCGTTTTTAGGGTGGAGGAAAATATACTCCTCTCTCACCCTGTGGGACATGATCTTAGAGTGTGTGGTGTTAAGTGCTGTAACAGTGGTGGGTAGTAGGAGTGCACCCCTAAAGTAAGCCTTACCTTTTCGAGCTTTGCCGTTTGTATTAGGCATTCATATTATAGTTGCAATGAATTATAATTCCTTGTAATTTCTTAACCATCTTGCAAGTAGGTCACATGATTAACCCAGTGTACATGAATGAATGAATGAATGAATGAATGAATGCATAAAGCAGCTAGGACCCACATCATTTAAAAGTCTACAAACAAGAAATTCTGGAAAGGGTGCAGAGAAAAGGAAACCCTCCCTACACTGTTGGTTAGAATGTAAGTTGGAGCAGCCACTATGGAGAAGAGTATGAAGGTTCCTCAAAAAACTACAAATAAAACTACCATATTATTCAGCAATACCACTCCTGGGCATATATTCAGACAAAACCTATAATTCAAAGAGATACACCCCTATGTTCATAGCAGTACTATTTACAATAGCCAAGACACAGAAGCAACCTAAGTGTCCATCGACAGACGAATAGGTAGAGATGTGGTACATATACACAATAGGGTATTACTCGGCCATAAATAAAATAAAATAATGCCATTTGCAGCACCATGGATGAACCCAAAGATTATCATTTTAAGTGAAGTAAGTCGGATAAAGACAAATATTATACAATGTCACTCATATGTGGAATCTAAAATATAATACAAAATGACACATCTACAAAACAAAAACAGACACACAGACATAGAGAACAGACATGTGCTTGCCAAGGTGAATGGGGGCAGGGGAGGGAAGGGTTGAGAGTCTGAGGTCAGCAGAGGCAAACCCTTGTATATAGGATGGATAAACAACAAGGTCCTACTGTATAGCACAGGGAACTATATTCAATACCCCGTGACAAACCATGATGGAAAAGAATATGAAAAGATATATTTTCTGTACAGTCACTTTGCTGTACAAAAATAAACTAACCACAACATTACAAATCAAATATACTTTGATAACATTTCTAAAAAAGAAACCAGGACCCAGAAAAATTAAGTATCTTAACCTAAGATCATCCAGCGAGTAAGGGCTCTAAGACTTGGTTCTTCTGCCACCCTCTTCCTCCTAAACCATTTATCTTTGATTGGCTTCCCTAAAAGCCGAGCCTGAGCTGAGGATGTCCTGTGCATGTGATTTACTGAGGTTGCTATCTCAGGAAAAACCTGTAAGAGATGAAGGGAGGCAGGATAGGGCCAGGGACTGAAGGCCCATGAAGATGAGAGTTCAGCCAAAGTCCAGCCTCAGCCTGCTCAGAGGAACCCTGGAGCAGCAGCATCCACCTTGGTGCAGAGGGCAGGGCTTGTTTATTTAAACTCCTACATTAGCCTGTTCATGGCTTGTGGGGGACACCCACCTTCTCATGCAGGGGGCAGGCATCTCTGAGCCAAAACTCAGCTGCAGCTAGAGAATGGGGGTGCCAGCCAGGAAAGGAAATTTGGGTCGGGCTACACAGCCTCCACCTACCGGTGGGAGGAGCATTCTCTTTAAGATTCACAAGAATATTCAGTGGTCCAATGAGTACTGTGTGTGTGTTAGTCGCTCAGTTGTGTCTGACTCTCTGCAACACCACGGGCTGCAGCCTGCCAGGCTCCTCTGTCCGTGGAATTCTCCAGGCAAGAATACTGGAGTGGGTTACCATGCCCTTCTCCAACAATGGAATACGACTCTGCCATAAAAAAGAGCATGATTTTGCCATTTGCACGACATGGATGGAAGTAGAGATGATCATACGAAGTGAAGTAAGTCAGATGAAGAAAGACAAACACTGTGTGATACCACTTACATGTGGAATCTAAAAAGTACAACAACCTAGTGGATGTAACAGAAAAGCAGCAGAGTCACAGATACAGAGAACACAGATGGTTACCAGCTGGGGGGAGGGTAATAAAGGCGTGGGGGGTCAGGACATACAAGCCCTTGGGTATAAGTTAGGCTCAAGGATGTATTGTACAACATGGGGAATATAGCCAGTATTTGTAATAACTGTAAATGGAGTGTGACCTTTAAACATGGAATAAAAAACAAAGACTCGAGGAGAGGAGGCCTGATTTAGCCCGCATGGGTTACCCTTGGCTTTGTACTTTGGTCATGAAGAGTTAAGACATGAGTTAGAGGGACTTTCTTGGTGGTCCAGTGGTTAAGACTCTGCACTTCCACTGCAGGGGGCAAAGGTTCAACCCCAGGTCAGGGACCTAAGATCCCGAATGCCATGAGATGTGGCCAAAAGGTTTAAAAAAAAAAAGATGAAGTCTGAGCCTGGCCAGTTCTGCTTCTTTCTTTAAAGGATGACAGCTACACAGGACGTCAGTGCTCCCTAGACTGCCTCCTCTGCATCCTCCCCTCTTCCTCCCCCTTCATCCTCCCCTCCTCCTCCCCCCTCCCTACTTCCGTCTCCCCTCCCCCTCCCTTTCTTCCTCTTCTCTGCCTTGTCTTTCTTCTTTTTAAATTACCAAGTGACCAAGAGCGAAGCACAACTAAATGAGGTGCTAAGAACGAATATCATCCCCTAGTTGGTGCTGCCTGCATTTTACATCCCTTGGGTTTCCTGACCACTTCCCTGCACACAGCTCCATAGTCTAATTCTCCTGGTGTCCTGTCCTCTGCCTGGCCATTTACAGAGCTTCCCCAGGAGCCCTTAATCCCTGAGGCCCTGAGGCCACTGGGGTCCCACCATCTACTTCCCCTGTGGGTTTCTCCTGGGAAAAGTTACGAATACATAACTTTCACATCAATCCTACTCTTCGGGTCTATTTATGAGAAATTCAACCTAAAACATTCCTACTTTACAGTCAGGGAAAGTGAGAAGTAAGTTGTCCAAGCTATTAATTTTAAAAAAAAAAAAGTGATAACACTGAGATTGAAACCTGGCCCTCTTCTGGTTCTCAAATCCACATACCAACCTTTATATCCAATGTGGCTTCGTGAACCCAGGTCCTCATTAACATCTAGATCTCTCTGGAGAAGGCCAGTTCTGGACAAAATGCTGCTAGGAAGGGGTCAGGCATGCCAAGCCAGTCACCTCTTTATCCACCATCCTAGGGTATGTTAAACTTAGTTCTTTAAAGTTAGTTTGTTAAAGTTAGTTGAATAGACTGTGCCATCTGTCCTCAACTCTGCTCCCCTCTGCCTATAAAACCCAGAAAAGTTTCCAATATCCAGCTACCAATGTCCAAATCCTGGCAATGATAAACTTTTCACTGTGCCATAATGATAGGAGAAAAAAAGGTCAATGTGGCAGAAACCAACACAACATTGTAAAAGCAATTAGCCTTCAATTATAAATAAATACATCTAAAAAGAAAAGAAAACAAAAAAATGCCAATGTGGTAAATTTTGCTTGATGCCAAATATATTCACTTAAACCTCCTCCCCCTTTTTTTTTTTTCAATTTTTGGCCATACCTCGAAGCATGTGGGATCTTAGTTCCCTGACCAGGGATGAAACCCCTGCCCCTTGCAGGGGAAGCACAGTGTCTTAACCACTGAACCACCAGGGAAGTCCCCAAATATATTCAATTTAAAAAACTCTATTCTGGGGTGATGTCTTTCCTTCATTTTGTGGGGTAGGAGGTGGGGAGGAGCCACTGGACCTGTGAGATCTTAGTTCCCCAGCCAGGGATTGAACCCAGGCCCTTGGCAAGTGAGAGCACGGAATCCTAACCATTGGACTGCAGGGAATTTCCTTCCGACATTTTTAATGTTCAAATATCTTCTTTTGTACAAGATAATAGTAAAAATAGATAGACGTTGATTTTTTTTTTAAAATGGTCTAATGTAGCAAGCTTAAAGTTGGCAATTCTGTAACTGTAGATTTTTTTAAAGGTGATGGTGGGTGGGTTGGGGGGCAGTTTTATTCATCTTGAAATCCAGTTGTCTAGAGGTTAGTATCGTGGGGAAGGTACCAGGACCCGCGGGTGTCAGGAAACTTTCTTATTTCAGCAGAACCCTTTCTTAATCACGACCACCAGTGTTAACCGCGATTCTCTTGATAGCAAGTGACAGAAACCCAATGATCTCGGATAAAAGGGGATTTTGCAAGGCTTTCATTATTTCAAGAAGGTGCTGGTAGACTTTACAGATGTTGGAACTAAGCGCTCAAAAACCACTGTGACTAGGAGTTTGGGATTAACGGGTACATAACTACCATACTATATATAAAATAGGTAAATGACAAGGTCCTATTGTGTAGCTCAGGGAATGCTACTCAATAGCTTATAGTAACCTATGACAGAAAATACACATACATACACACATATGGGTAACTGAATCAGTTTGCTGTGTACTTGAAACTAAACAATGCTGTACATTAACTATACTTCAATTAAAAAGAAATCTGCTGTGACTCTCCATGTTCCTGACTATAACAGCTGTGTACTGTTACAAAACAAACCGCCTCAAAAACCAGTAGATTCAATCAGTAACAGTAGGACTCCCCTGGCGGTCCAGCGTTTACGACACTGCACTCCCACTGCGGGGGGGCATGGGTTCTACCCTAGGTTGGGGAACTAAGATCCCGAATGTCATGTGGTGCCGTCAAAAAATAGAAAAAAAAAAAAAGATTAAAAATAAAGTAAAACCACAACAGTCACTTATTACACTCATGAATCTGCCTAAGATAGAGTCTGGCAGAGAAAAGAGACATCACATCTGCTCCATGTGATGTCTGACTGGCGGCCTCAGGAAAGGGCTGGAACTCTGCTCCTAACTCAGGGCAACATACTGCAAGCTGGTTCTGTCAGCTTGGGCTGAGGGCCCCAGGGACGGGGGTCTCCATGTGGCTACTCACAGTATGAGAGGTGGATTCTGAGGGCAAGCACAAGTGGGGGTGCTGGGGGGAGCTGTGTCGTGGGTCGCCTCCTATGAGCTGGCCTCAGAGTCAGAGGGTACCCCTCCACCCTCCTCCGTCAGGGAAGACAGTGACAAAGTCTCACCCTATTTCAAGGGTTGGGGATAGTTATAAACTCCTGCTTTTTTTCTTTTTTTTGGGGGGGGCACCTCGAAGCTTGCGGGGTCCCAGTTCCCTGACCAGGGATGGAACTTGTGGCCCCTGCATCAGCAGGTGGATCCTTAACCACTGGACCATGGGGACATCCATAAACTCCTCCTCTTGCTGGAGAGTGGCCAGGCTCTGGAAAAGCATGTAGCATGAGACATATGACCAAGGCCACCTTCTGGAAACACAATCTGCCACACCTGGCACTGTCTTCACTCTGCAGTGAATCTCTCCCATGCATGGAGGGCATGGCCATCCGTGATCTCAGGCTCTCATCTTCAGCTCCATCATCTGAGAGGGGTGCACTCTTGCCTCTGGCCCAGTTTGGGGTGAATCTTGGTCCCAGTTATAGCAGGAAGAGATTGAATAATGTGATTGGCTTATTTGGGGTCAGAGACCTGCCAATGACTGTGGCCTACAGGATGAGATCTGAAAGAACATGGGCTTGCTTCCCTGGTAGCTCAGACGGTAAGAAATCTCCCTACGATGCAGGAGACCCAGGTTTGATCCCTGGGTTGGGAAGATCCCCTGGAGAAGGCAATGGTTACCCACTCCAGTATTCTTACCTGGAGAATCCCACGGACACAGGAGCCTGGCAGGCTGCAGTCCTTGGGGTCACTAAGAGTCAGACACGACTGAAGGACCAACACCTTGACTTTTCAAGCATGGGACCAGAGGCAGGATGGAACAAGCCACAGAACCAGCAAAGGGGAGGAATGCTTTCCTGAGGAGACAGGTCCATAACTGTCCACAACAGGGCTTGCTCCTAAAGGCTCTTCCCCTCCCCCATGGGGTGACAAGGAACACAACCAGGGCCCCAGTGAACAGGCTCTCTGGTTACAACCCCAAGAGAGGACTTGGATTGCCTTATAGGTCCAATTCTGATAATACAACAGGTTTGGGTGGAAGTTGCGGAGATTTACGTTTAAAGAAACAAACCGGACAGGCTTGGCAATAAATGGGACTCATTTCCTTCTGGGAGTTCCTGCCCTGAAGAGGTGCAATGTTTCAAGCAATCTGACCCTGAGGGCTGAGAGCAACTCACAGATGTTTCTCAAAACAGCTTCTTTGGTTGAACACCTCAGCTTTTGGATGCCAACTTTGACCCCCAAAGTGCAAAAAACCACTTGAATTCATGAGTAAAATCGAGATTCAGGGATTATCAAGACCTTCCACCACCTGGCTCCAGCTAAAAAATCACAAGCCTCCATTTACACTTCCAGCATAAACTAGAAAAGGTAAAGCTTAGAATAATAGTTTTGAGAATTCCCTGGTTGTCCAGTGGTTAGAACTCTACACTGGTAAGGGCCTGGGTTCCATCCCTGGTCGGGGAATTAAGATCCCATAAGTGGTGCAGTATGGCCAAAATAAAACAAAGACACCCCATTTTAAAATGCATTTCAAGAGACTTCCCTGGTAGTCCAGTGGTTAAGAATCTGCCCTTCCGCTGCCAGGTGCACAGATTTGGTCCCTGGCTGGGGAACTAAGACCCACATACCCCATAGTACAGCCAAAAACTAAATCAATAGAAATAAATTTAGGACTTCCCTGGCAGTGCAGTGGATAGGAATCTGCCTGCTAAGGGCAGGGATCACAGGTTTGCTCCCTGATCCGGGAAGATTCCACATGCTTCAGGGCAACTAAGCCTGCACTCTGGAGCCTGAGAGCCGCAACTACTGAACCCAGGAGCCTAGAGCCCGTGCTCTGCAACGAGAAGCCACCGCAATGAGAAGCCCGCACGCTGCAACTAGAGAAAGCCCATGCACAGCAATGAAGACCCACCGCAACCAAAATTAAACACATTCATTCATTCATTCATTCAAAAATAACTTTACACACTTTTCAAAAATTTTTCACCTGTTGCTAGTTTCCAAGGTAGTGGATTAGGGACCTTTTTTGTTTTCTTCTTCATCTTTTTCTGTATTTGAGGAAACCTAATAAGCATCACTTTAGGGGGAACAAAATTCTTCCCTGAGTAGAGGGGTCCTCTCAAATCTGCAGGTGAGGCTGGAACTGTGCCATGAGAAACTGCTGAGCTGAGCTGCTTCCATCCGCAGCCAGCCATCCCTGTAAGAAGGTGATCACAGCAACCCCCAGCCTGCCTGTCCCCTGCCCAGGAGTGCAGGACTGGGCTCCGGAATAAGATGCACAATCCTCCCCCACCTTCCCAGCACTGCCCTCCGACTTATCCAGGTCATCCCACACCTCAGCCGCAGCTCTGTCGCCAAGTTAACCAGACTCAGGATGGTGGAAAGGAATGCCGCCTGCCCTTCTGGTCAACCAGGAATGCTGCCCGACGTCAAGCCGTCAGCCACTGCAGCACCCCCTGATGGTGTTACGTCCAATTACCTTCATTCCCAAGTGTCAAAAGAGTAAGTTTAAAAAATGTCTAATGTCAACTAAGGCATCTGCTAAACCATTCTGTTGGTCCCTTTGAAGCCCTGGATGACTCAGGAAGCATCTATTTTTGTGCTCATTGTTGAGGGCGGCAGGTATCAACAGGAAAGCGAGCCCTGTGGAGTGACACCACGTCATCGCAGACAATGGAGTGGGGACAGCCACCACTGCAAAGCTGCTGGCTGAGCCTGAGAGTTAGGGTCCCTCTCCCCCTACTGAAGCGCTCCCCCGGTGCTTTAGAGGAGCTTCGCAGAGCAGAGGTCAGAGGCAGACTGAGGGGCCTGGGAACCCACCAGCCTCTGATTTGAGAGGGGTAAAGGGTCAGTGAGGGGAGACAGGGAAAGAGAGAGAGTTTCTGCTTCTGCTGACCCAGGCCATGCCCTTGGTCTGGAGTGTGTGTGCTTTTGTGTCTGTTTGTGTATGTATACATGTCTGTCTGAGTGTATTTCTCTATGTGTGTCTGGTATATGTGTATGTTTGTGCAGCTCTATGTGTGTCTGTGTATGTCTTATGTTTGTGTCTGTGTATGCCTGTGTGTGTGTCTGTGTATGCCTCTGTGTGTGCATATGCCTGTGTGTGTATCTGTGTATCTGTGT